>DWNH01000207.1:0-17579 GCA_018249895.1 Tiana niger
TCAGCGTCATCGCAAAGTCCAGCAGGTTTAAGTGGTGTATTTAATTTACTTTTCGAAATATTGAAGGTAAAAAGTTTATAGACCACCAACCGCAACGACAGGCAGCAAAACGAAATCGGTAAAGTGGGTCATCATATAATTTCGCAAGCGTATCGAGTGCCGCAAGCGTTAACTGGTACGCTTGAGGCAAGTCAAGGCCCGTGCGCCGGCGACGCCCGCTCCTGACTGTTCGGCTTAGTGTTAGTGCCTTAAACTGTTTAAGATATCTACATCCTACATGTCATGATCCCGCTTGTGTTGCAATGAAAAAATAATTTGGATATCCGTTGACCCTTTAAGCCATCGCTGGAAATTCCCGTTATATTCGAACGTGACGGGCTAGAAATGTTTTTTTTTTCGATATGTCAAAAGTTTAAGTTAAAAAATATCAATGTCAAAAGTACTTTTAAGCTACTTTGATTTGTTTATGAAACATAATGTTTTTAACTCTCCAAACATCACTCGAGCTAATTAAAAGACTTGATCAGTTTTGTAGCTTTTAACGAATCTTTACGAGGCGAAGCTATCATTAGTAAAGACAGAAGTTTTGAAACGCGTTATAGGGCAGTAGTAACTAATAGAGACTCTCTAATTATCCAAATGTCAAAACGTCATCACACCACATGTCTAACATTCATAATAATAAGGTCTTATAGGCAAATTTACAAGCAGTCTGCAATTATTTATTTCTCAACGATCATTTCCTAATATTTTAATGATAAGGTCATTGAATTATGTAAACTATATGGATAAGTACGTGCTTTTATTATATCATCCATCATGAGATACGTCGGATAACATGGAATCTCCAATGAAACATGAAAGTAAGCACTTTGAAACGGGCTTTGTTATTATTTAATAACGAAATGTCTTGTCATAAACAATCATAAAGTCAATTAATAATTAACATCTACACCTCTGCTTCTACAGTATTAATATGTATCTGGAGAATATGTTATAATGTTATATCCATCACGTTGGACCCAACCAATAGTTTTATTGGTCTTTAATAAAATTTATAAATATACGTATTTCAAATAATTTTTTCTTGTACACATTAAGAAATATCGATTACAAGATATAATTGGCCCTTTGACACATTATTTGTAATTTAAATTACTTAACCGTATAAAGTTTCGGTACAGTTTAGTCACAAAATAAATTTATCCTTCTTATTCTTACCAAGAGAGCACTGATAAGCTGGTGGTTGTATTTTGAGCCGTTCCGATAAGTTCGGGTTCATCACACGCACCTCTAATAATTTTCCGAATTATTGTACTTATCTCTTGTTCTTCGATGAAGAAAAACATCGTGAAGAGATCTACATGCCCGAGAGTTTTCCATAAGATTTTCGAAAGGCATCTGATGTCCACCAATCCGAGTTTGCCAGCGTTGGGGACTGTGAGAATACACCCAAACCTCTAGCAGCGTGGCAAGAATGGGTTGATGAAGATGATTATTCCCTTATCCTTTATATAAATCCATTGTCAATTAAAATATATCGTTATTAAAAGTGCATATACACTCGTAGTTTAATTATTCCGAGTCTAATTACCAAAGGGTAATCACTTTATTCGAAAGTTTAATGTCAAAGATATTATAAACCCATTACTCATCAGTAAAGTTAACAAATGTTAAGAAAAATAAAAGATTTGAACTTACCCCCTCATTTCCGGGTAAAAATTGTATCTTAGGTTTGGCCAATTTATCCTGAAACAAACAACATAAACACAGATTAGAGGAATTATGTCTAATCAAAAAATAAAAGTTATAAAACAATAAAAAGGTATTTTTCAAAGTGTTCAATAATTCTACTAATACATAGTGGGTGGATTATTCTAAATTTTTATTAAATTTTTTAGTTATGGTCTAGAAACGTAGAAAAGGCAGCATAGGCAGACCGGATATACATATGTATGAACTAGTATCATTTCCTTATGGATTAGGTTTAGTGGAGATAAACCCGGACAAACTTTCAATTGTTTTGGTTGTCCAACGTAATTGTTTTTTAATGAAGTGTTTCAAGTATTGTTTATTTTTGTAACATCTTTCATCTATTTATTTTTAAATCTGATTTCTGGCATATTTTTCTAGATTCAAGGAACCGATTTTAAATTGATTTGTTAGTTATGAAGTTAATTTTAGGGTTATGTTAGTGTCCTAAATTAGCAGAATAGATAAACTAAATGCATGAAAAAAAACATTCCTTCCGTCGGAGTTCGCGCCATTTATAGGTGGTAGACTACCACCGCCACTCTCAATTCTACCGTAAAGCAATTTATTGTGTTTCGGAAAGTGGGTGTGAATGCCGGAGTTCACTAAATACGAGGCGACCATCTTAGTCCACAGAAGTAGCAACGTATCTATTTGCGATCTCAGCTAAGTACTGTCCATGGGTTGCAGTGACTTCTTAACACCAGGTTGCCTGCACGCTCGTTTGCTACTTTTATTCAATTAAAAAAAAAATTGCTGGTTGCATACATGTAGATTAAAGTTAACATTAAATGTACTTGTTGCATTTTGAGTCTGTGGCTCCACATAGATTCCAAAATAATTTCTTTTTTTAATTTAATGCCGGTTTGATTTTTCTACAGAATATCTTATATTTAATAAATTATATTTATAGCCAAAACAAGCTTCATATTTTAATAGGCTATCCATTAACATTTAATAGAATATTATAATAATTATAATTGTGATATTATTTAATACAAACATATGTTATGTTTCAATTCTTGTGACAGATAAGCAGGAAAACTATTCTACGTTATTTACTAGGGGAATGAAACAGATAAGGTTCGGATACACTGTTATATTAAAATCAATATAAAATGAAATAGCTTTGTGATATCATACCACTGGAATGGGTAACCCCGGGCCGATTATTATTATTGTTTATTTTACTTTTGTTTGCAGTAAAATGATAAAATGTTATTCTCTGCAGACGCCAAATTTAAAGCTTTCAATAGTTAAAAATTTCTACGAAGAACTAAACGACCTCCTCACTTTACTTATTTACAATCTATTAAAAATTCAAATCGTCCAAATAGGCCGAGAGAAACTTTAGGTAACAGTAAAAATATTACACTTTTAATTTTAGAGCACAGATATGTCGCTGGGCACAGATGGTGGAATATGAAAAGTACGAAGATATTTTACATATTCTAAAACAATACGGATCCACAAACAAGCGATACACAAAGGAAAATACGAAATGACGCACGGCGGCAACGGGGAAGTTCTTCACGGCAAAACGTAATAACTTCCATTGCGGGCATTATTATTTCAGCGTACAATTTAGTAACTACGACGAACAGTGAATCATCATAAATTGATGCAATGTTTTTAACGAACAATAATTGCAAATAGGTGATCTTTAAATGATAGCGTGGAGTTTGTAAACTTTCAGGGAGACCTGTATAAACCGTATATAATATATTGTGCGTTGCATTCAATCCTCGATGAATTGCCTTCATCGAGTCGATTTCGTAACAATATTGTCCATCTATACGTTGGAATTCTTTGTTGGGTAATCTGTCTTTAGCGTCTTATACATTTCAACATTCAAACCTTTTATCTTGTGAACGTTGAAACAGGAAATTTACTGAGTAAATAACTTCGACGAAAATCCCCCCAAAAGATTGTTTTTAAAGGTGTTCGGATGATCATTTGTAAATAATTACGCTGCATAACCTAATGAACATTGTAATTAGACGACAAGAAGTCAAACTAGTTGAGCAACGAGTCTGGTTGGCCACAATAAGCAAGTGTCGGCAAGTAGTGGCGTTGCACAACCGGCGATGGTCGAACGCGAGAAACATAACTAGGCTGGGCGGCAGCGGCGATGATGTAAACTTAAAAATTGCTTTAGTTACTTACTTAACAACCGAGCTCGATGTGAAATTTAAAGAGTTGCATCGCGGTCTAGAATCGGAGTGGGGATTACCCGGAACTAAAGGCATCCATGGCCGTGACTTAAAGATTCTCGGATCTAAACATACCGCTTTACCTTCGTATCACCGCACTGTCCTATCATCACCTTTAACACATTTGCCAATTCCCTTGTAATATTATTCTTAATCAATTAGAACCAGCTATGTTCGTATCAAATCATGAACTTAAAAACAATTTACACGAATTGAAACAAGTAGCGAATGCCAAACTGGTTCCAATCGGCAAGGTCGTATAAGTATTAACGTTCCAAGCAATTGTATTTCAAAAAAAGCTCATGCGTCTATTAGATTGTAAAGAAACTAAATTATGCTTTAATGTTTACTAAGTAATTTACACATTCACAAAACAAGTTACCGGAATATACCTTTTAACCATAACCTTTATAGCAATAATATCTATTGACTGTTCTTGGGTATTAGTTAACTATCTCAGAAGAACGTACCTAAAATTAGTCTTTTTTTTAATCAATTCAACGAATCATAATTATATTTTAGAAATAATAAAGAAAAAAAAAAGAGCTATCTTTCATAGCCGGCAACGTAATGGAGATTCCTCTGGTGTTACTCATATCCACACACGACGGTGACCATTTTACCTTCAGGCGGCCTCCCTGTTTGTTTGCTATTCATTAAATAATAAATAATTAACTACATATTTTTTACTAAATATTTAAATACCTCCGAACACTCTACTAAGCTTGCCACTGAATTCGAGTTACATAGAAAAATAAATTGGGATGCCAAGATAATTAATTATATAAGAGTGTAATTATAACATTTGAATAAATGTGCTTAGCTGTTTACAGCATTCTCTAAAATTCATAATACGATTATCTAAGAGTTCACATTAAACGAGTCCTACTTTATAAGGAAGAGTTAAGTAAAACTTATCTTCCTGTCATTAGACTTTAAACAAATGCGAATATAAGTTATTCATACTTAATGATTCAATTCAAAAAGTTAAGCACTTAACAGAAATTAATAACAACAAAATGTAAGTGATAAATAAAGTGGAATCCATAATAATTGCAGATTATATAAATAACAAGAACTGGCCGAGTCCGAGTTTGATTCGCATATGAAAGTTCCGTACCACTCCTCAAAATGAAATGCACTTGATCGATTTTTTGCACTTTTGTTACTTGTTATACTTTAATGTTAGAAATATATAGGTATTAGGTCGGAGACGAAAAGACATTTTTCGTATTTTTATATATAAAGTTGTAATAAAATCTATTTGGTTGTTAAAAACTGGCTGCTTTAGATATTGCTAAAAAGGCAACATTTTAAATAACAACAGTAACAGGAAAAAAACAGCTTTCAGATATTTTTCAAACGAATTCGATACATTTCGAATTTGTATTACAAAAATCACTTACTTGATGGTTTTAAGGTATCATACTAGACACAGCAAAAACATTTTTATAGCAAACAAGCGGCCAGCAGGTCATACAATTTGCTAAAGTTTCACGTAAAACATTTTTTTGATGCATAATTACATGTGAGGTCAAAACCTAGATCGTCATACTTAATTGTCTATACTATAACATTGATTTTTGGGCTTTTTTTATTACCTTTTTTACAACAGAGTGAAAACGAATATAAAGCTAAATAAAACCGAAAAGCACGTTTTTTGTACGCAGGTCCTTTTCCGGTAGTTATTATATTTTTTTGTTGTTATAGCGGCCATAGTAATAAAAAGTCAAGTGCCTACCTATTACGGTTCCAAAGAAAACTTAGGACAGACGGACAGACAGCGCCGACTTAGTAATAGGTTACGGAACCCTAGAAACATACAAAAGTAATTTCGGCCTTGTGTTGAATTGCCCCGTTGTACGCAGTCCGAGTGAGGCAATAAAATGCCCGCACAAAAGTGACCTTACCGGAATATGTCGGTGACCTTTAGTACAAAAAAAGCTTTTACAAAGCTCGTTTAGATACAAAGAGAAAATCAAATTGTGTTTTGAAGTTACATACGTAATTTTTGAGTACGGTTTCGCTAACCGATTATTTTCGGTAATAGAAGACTAAAAAATATAATTTCAACACTTTCTGTTATTAAATTCATCTCATTTTAGCTACTAACACTGTACTAAATAAATTCAATTACTTCATTATGACCCAAACGTTTTGTTGTAAATACTATGAACAATAATTGCTCAGTATAAAACTATGAATTAATTTTATGTATACTTAAACAGCGGCATAAATGACATTTATAATGTAGAGTAGTGTTGTAACCAATGATATGCCAATCTTGCTCTACTTTTAACAAAATGGCTTCCATTTTATCTTTAACAGGTTGACAAGAGCGAATTGCATCTTTGATATGAAATTCCCGGACTGAAAACACTTAAACCAACGTTGTGTTAATCTTATTGACACTGCATTAGGAACAAAAACCTCATCTTTGTTGCATTCTGGCGGTTTCTGTAGTATTTTCCCTTTTTGATGATATTTTAATAATTTCAAAATGTATCGAATTTTTTCGTCACATTCACTGCTTTGCAGGACAGAAAAACAAATGAAAATGGAAGGAAACTGTTGTATAATTTTGAATTTAATTTTTGAAAATTAAAAACGCGCCTTTTTAATGGTATCAAAACCAGCCAGACACATATAGCACAGTTAAAAAGTTTTTATTACAACTTTATACTTATAAAACATTAAAAATTCTTTATAACTACTCCTATCGATTCCTTGAGGGGCTTTGATTCGATTCGATTCGTTGATTCGATTTTGACATACTTCAAAAAAGTTTGTTTATGAATAATGTTGAATGACACCTTTGTCAAAGTATAATAACTATTCTTTTTCTTGATGAGAGTGAAGGAAGAGGTAACTACATGAGTCGTTCCGTATTTAAATTGCGAAGGCATCACTTCGGAGGTGTTTTGTCACCTCTGTCTCCACCTAATGATAGACCCTGGAGACAATCAACGAAAAGTAAGAGATGTTCATTATCGAATTCTGATTAAGTCAGGCGTTATGAGCATCTACTTCCGGTGTTATGCCTACACTTCAAAAATTATAATATTTATGCATTTTAATGTAGGTACTAAATTATTTTACACATAATTATAAAGTTTTATTATGCATAATGCAATTTATTCTTCATATATTGCAAGGTTTTTTGAACCTTGCTTGTTTTACTTAACTTTACAAAACAAAACATATGTAAGATGTCTCAAAATATTTCATTATTTACATCCATACCATATAACTATGTTTCTATACATAGTATGGTATGAATGAATACAATATAATAATATATTAAAATTTAAACACTTAAAATATTTTTTTTTACCTAAATTAAGTTAGTCCGATTTCAAAGTGATCTCATAATCTCTCGTTATTCTCCAACTGATACTTTTACTTTTTGTTTTTACTTCTTTTTATACCAACTCTGCTAATCGAAAATTGAAACGCCAATCAATAAATAAATAGCCTTCATCTTTTTAGTATGTTTTTTAACTTGCAACACGCCAGTTGCTGCACACAAATTCACAAAGGCTTACGACGTTTTTCAAGATAAGAAAGTGTAAAATTGCGGGGTGGGGCCCAGCACAGCACCGTTACACGAAAATCTTGCCCGATTGAAAAAGACCCAGCGACATGGTTACTCGGTAAACAATACATTGTACTTACGATAACATCAAATAATATGCATATAGTTAGTTAGTACACTACTATGTTTGCCAATAATAATAATATTAGGCAAGTGAACTACTTTTGCATGCCTTTCAAAAAACAGAAAAAGCTAATACTAAACTATGAAGTATCTATGAAATCAAAGGGGTCTTCTAAAAAGGTTATTCATTTTTGTAACTGCAAACGTAATTAAAAAAAAATAGTTAAGCCAAAAGTCCGGTTGCAACGGCCATAGAACGAGCGACCAATAAATAAATTTCAAATAATGAGAAACAGGCCCGTAAAGAATTTAAAATATTGTTAAAAGTTGCCGCGGCTACCTGAGATACTGGAGACGGAAAGCTGTCGTCCTCGCATGTCCATTCTATACAAGTAACGAACAAATATTGGGAATCTAGCTCGCCAGTAATTAATCCAATTACTTATTCATCTCTTTACTTTAATTGTTATCTTTCATTCGTCTGTCCTGCATTCTGCAAAAATATTTTAGAATCAAATTAACAAATAATAAACACAACAGTTTAAAATACTTTAAAACACGCTCAGGCTCCCTGTCCAGAAAATTAATTAATCGTTTATCCCGGTCAGGTTAATAAGACAAATTTAATAAATTATTGTATTGTCATCGGAACTTGATAAGTGTACTATGTAATATTTTTAATTATATCTAACTTTTCAAAGTGGGTTAAATTAAAGTCCAAAAATTCTGTTACATACAAACAGGTGAAACTAATAAAAGCGTGTTAAAAATACAGATCATCATTATAATTGATAATAAACTAATTAGATATGTTCGTTCGACTCAAGGTTTGAATGAGGTTAACTATTAAATGAACAAAAAGTTTATACGCTTCTAAAGATCTCGTATGCGTGATAAAACGGTTGGCGTCCTAATGACTTCCCAATTTCTAATACTCCGTCCCTTTCGTACGAGTGAGTCCAACATTTTCTCCTGCGGATCGACATTCCGGGCGGTCATAAAAGATAGTAACCTTCACAAAACATCGTATCATTCGATGCTCCATTTCCCTATTTGACCAACTTAGGGTATACCTTACAAGATGCCGCCCTTAACGGACCCCTATGCATCTAGAAAAGAATTAGGTCCTTTTGAAATCCCTTCTCAATTGTATTAAATAAGCGGGCCTTTAAAACAAAGATTGCTTGACATTTTACAAACTGGTTTGCTTAAACTATTTCAAACGCAAGATAGAACACAGGTGTGTTATTGGCAAGTGGTTTAATTGAAAGTTTTATGAATAAAATTTTCGCCTTTACGGTTCAAATTATTATTTTACTACTAACTTGATACTCTATAATTATGTTTTATATTCGACACGGTATTGCTACGTAAGCTGCATGTTTCAATCATTAGTATATACCATAATAACTATTTGAAATATCGAAAATATATTTAGACGATTAAGTTTATGCTGCCCAAATTGGTTAAAAACTTTGTTTTAAGTAATAGTTACTTAATGTATATCTACACCTATTTTTACATGTTAAGCCGTATTTTTAAAATTAAACTTTTAGAAATAGTTATTACAAAAATGTTTAATTGTGAAATGTGTAAAGTAAGGTTGCCATTTTTGTGTAACAAAATGTATGTATCAATGGCTCCTACGTACATTTTACAGGATACACAGCTTGTGTCGAATCACAGCAGATATTTTTATCCTTTGAATCGTTAAATTTAATCGAAATGAGATTCATGTCTAAAATCATTACTTATTTATTATTTCTTAACTTATTTTTTAACTTCCAAATTAACATAGTTAATAGTACCCATAACATAACACATGAAAATTACAAAGTTGTGGGATACGATTATTTACGTAGCCGTCGATATACATATATTGTAAGCATATTATGTACTATAGCAAGGCCAAAGATGAAAAATAAAGAGTATTCTAATGAAATAAACAGTATTTCATATTTTTAACACTCGTCGACTCGTATACATTTATTACTACAGATTGACAGTTTTTCTTTGAAAAACATTGCCCGCTTCGGCACTATATATTTTGTATTTTTTTTTCGACAGTAACCTGATACGTACGAAAAGTTATAAAAGTAAAACAATGTTTTTTAATAGTATGATTGGCATCCTTAATAAGAAATGAGTTATCAGTTGATAAAATTTCAAGTTTAAATATTAGGCGTGTTATCAGTTGCCAAATCTCGAATTGTATGAATAGGTATTGACCTATACATTTGTATAGTTTAATCTTATGAGGGCTGACCGACGTCAAAAAACATTTTGCTACCAATTTGTAAGTCTTTTGAATATTTATAATATTTTGATAGTAAACTATCGCGACTTATGCTTGATAAATTTTTTTTTTTTTACGGTCGTCTTATCCCAAATTAGGCAACTAGGCCTGTGCTATGGTAACCAGACAACTGAAAAATATACATAAATACTTTTTTTTGTAAATATATACTTAATTAGATAACAATACACCCAGACACAGAACAAATATTCGTGCTCATCACAGAAACATTTGTTCTGGGTGGGGATCGAACCCACGACCTCCCGTTTAGCAGCCCGGTTCGCTAACCACTACACCTCGAGGCCAGTCCACTTAAGAGTTAAACTTTAAGAGATACATCAAAATAATGTACTAAAAATTGTATTACTTCAAAACACGTCAAAACATATACAAGACTATCACGAAAGATTGACTTACAGTAATCATTTTTATATTTTTTAAATATTAATATAGGTGGTAGATATTTGATAGGTGGTAAGGTAGACTGCCGCCCGGGGAAGTACCACCGCCACACCCAAATCTACCGTAATGCATTTTATTGTGTTTCGGAAGAAAGGTATGGTTGCCGGACTTCACTAAATACGAAGCGATAATCTTAGTCCTCAGTTTTAAAATTTTTAGATTTATAAAGTCGAACTATAAAAAAACAAAACCCAACATTTTATCAAAAAGGCTTTGTTACAAGACTTCAAGAATTTGTTTTCAAATTCGTGTGTAATGTGGAAATTGTACCTATATACATGTAACAAAACTGATCTTTTGAGCCAAACAACAAAAAAAATATTGCACCCGTGCGAAGCGTTTTGTTGTAAAAAAAATCTTAAACAACGCTTATAACGAAAAGCTTATAAAAAAGGAAATTGACGTCCGCGGTATTTTGTTTTTTTAATTTTCAAGGATGTTTTTTTTTAATTTCTCAGTATCAATAAAACTATATAGGTAGGTATTTTTTTTTATTTTGTTATTCTTATTTTATACCTAGATAATATATTTATCATCGTAAATAAATTTATATTTCACAGCACAATATATGATCTCTAGTGTTTTTCTTTTATTCAATAAAAGTAGCAAACGAGCGTGCAGGCCACCTGTTAACTGGTCACTGCAACCCATGGATACCACTTGCAACTTCTGAGGACATAGATAGCCACCTCGTATTTAGTGAACTCCGTCATCCACACCCTCTTTCCGAAACACGATAACCTGCTTTTAATTACTGCAATTGAATAGAGCTCAACATTCTCTCATTTCTACATTCAGTAAGCTGTGTTTAGAAACAAAATGGGACTATATCCTCTCCACTGCTTTACAAGCGCCGTGATTCACACCTATACCTAAGCTATAAACATGATAAGTATATAAAGAAAATAACTATACAGAAAATAAAACTGTGGTATCAGTTATCATAAACATATAATAGAATCATTACTTCTAATTAACAATTATTTGGTCACTTGAATTCATGGAATGAATTGAATAAATATTTCTATTAGTCTCCGAAAGATTGGTGCATCAATTTTTTCGAATATTCATACACAACAAACAAAGCCGCTGTTGCTGGTATGGTCCGCACTAAAGTTGGCTTCAGCCCGTTGTATAAAGCTAGTACTCCTGAAAAAAATAAAAAAAAATATTTTTAGTGGATTTAAATAATTCTAGGTGAAGTATTACATTAACATAAGTATGACTCATGAAAGCAAGTGAGTACTTATTGAGTTTCAATCAGAATACTAGGGGCACCAGTCATTAAAAATGCTGCGATAACCTTAGTCCTAGTATCTGTAGCAGATTTATTTTTTTTATCTTACCATAGATAAAATACGAACAGGCAAGTTGCTTGTGTGCTACTTTCACACAAAATAACAAGATGTTATGTTTTCATTGCTAAAAAGGTGCTTTATATACATACATATATCTACATCTCGTCTGTCTCCGACGCTTAGAACTACTCAACGAATTTTGATTCGGTTTTCACTATCATTATGCTAACTTCTTCTTCTTCTAATAATTATATTTATAAATATTTATAATATACCTAATGCCTGTATTAACAGGCATTTTATATTTACATAAAAATATTTAGAAAGTCAATGTTTTGTAATAATAATTTCCTCTAAAATTTACTCCACAATCACTAGTACCTACATTGCATCCGTGAGAAGCCGGGGTGGGTCGCTAATAATTAAATAAATAAATAATATCTTTTCACAATTCACTCACGGCCATCTGACCCCAAACTAGGCAGAGCCTTCGCTATGGTAACCAGACAATTGATAAACATATTTTAAATACATACTTATTCATATACATAGATAATAATATACTAATATTTGTTCTGTGTCTGGGACAAGTGAGGGGTATAAAAGCAAAGAAAGACGCTTCAGTCACAAAACACCTAAACACCTAGTCCAAGAGGCCAGTCTGCATGTCAATTAAATAAGGTAGAATTTAGTTAAATAAGCTTAATGTCATACATTGAGGTTTGTGGCAATTTAATGGAAATAACTTGGAAGGTTACAAAATAATATTTAAACAGTTGTATTTACTGGTTTTATTTACTGTATTCCAATCAGTCAATGCGCAAATATATTTCGTGAGTAATAATTCTGTTTTTGCATGGCGATAAATAATATAGAAACTCGTTAATAGAAACACGATTCCAACGTGTAACTAAGCTATGAAACGGCGTAGATTAGCGCAATCGGCGCGGTATCGCTGCCATACCCACTTTTACCGTGAAGAAATGATATAATTGTTTTTCGGACAGATAATTGATACAACCTTAGATAGTATTATTTGAAGATACATATGGAAATGTATGGACTGGAGTGAGCACTTCAAACCAGTTGGCCTGTACGCTCGCACTGTAGGTATGGTGCTTCTTTAATATAATAACTATACCACGTACGATTGAGAAGGTACCGCTGCCATACCTATGTCTTCCGTGAGTCAATTATTGTTCGGTTGGAAAGGTCTGGATGCAGTCAGACTTTAGATATCATAGTTCTTCGGAGTAAAAATACTTATATATGTTCGATTATTACAATGTATTAATAATTATAAAGACCATTGAATATTTCTAACGGTATACAAAAATCTAAATTATACCAATACTAGCACGACACATTTTATAAACCATTGATTAAGTACCTATTTATCGCTACGCTCGCAAAACAACTCAATTTCAAAGTAGATAGGTAGTAAAAAAGGCGTGTTTGATATAATGGAACAATATTTTAAGACGTCTTAATAATTGTAATTATTCCTATATAATTTGCGCAAAACAGATAAACTCATCAACCTTATCGTCCAAGGCTGTCATAAATATCTAATAAAAGGAATAGTAATATTACATAATAAATTTGTTCAAGAAACGCGTAGGTACTTGCCTTCCTTTTGCACAATTTCATATCCTACTGTCAAAAACTTTTGACTCTTGTTCGATATCTGTACCCTGGACTTAATGACGTCAGTAGGGAATATAACAGTCCACAGGACTAATCCACCGACCGCTCCCGCTATCATGGTCCTCAGAAAACCTATGTCATCTTTGGATTGTCCGGGCTTTGCCAATAGCGTTCTGGTTCCTGAAAATTAAAAAAAATTATGGTAGGTTGTATTGTTGTTGTTGGATGGTAGGAGGGTAGGTTGTGTGTGTAAAAGTTGAAGGCACTACGATGTGAAAAATGAGGCAGTTTATTACTATTTATTTATACACTAAACGTATATCCATTTCTCATAAATATCTTAACATTTCGCGCGCGACACGATCGGTTGGGATTTATGTATTTTCGACTAGGATTTATTTTACACCTCTCTCGTTTTTCTCTATATCCAGGGAGAGTGAGTGATGTGTTCTTCCGCTCGTGCGATGTTGCCGTGTTACAATATATATTAATTAATGACCTACGAAATAATTTATAGTATAATCAGTAAAATAAAACTATAAGCTTTAAAAGTACACCTGTGTACCCCTCGGCTCTCGACCTGAATATAACTAGGTAATTTTTCATAATATTTTATATTTAGGTAGTATGAAAAAAACATTTAAATAGAAATATATAATTTGGGTACTCCTTAGCTATCTATTTTAGGATTATCCATTTTATCTGTGCACCCATATGTGTGTCTATAATATAAGCCTTACTATGCTTTCACAGCACACCTTGTAGGATTTATGGGTAGTAACTCAATCAAGAACTATAGATAGGAATTACATATCTATAACTACAGGTAGGAGCATGATGATGATAATCTGTTAGACACTGATCAGGGCACTTCAATCATCGGTCGCGTGTGCTTTGCTACTTGAATCTGCTCTTCATTAAAATACATAGTTTGCAAAGTATATTTTACCTTCATATCCCCCGAAAAAGAAGAAGTATCCTGGCATCTCCCGCATGATTGTAGGGACCAGACCTCTAAAAAGTCCTTGTATCCCATATTGCCTGAATATCTGTTGCGTCAGTTGCAGTGGTGTGACTTTTATCTACCATCGAGGGGCAAGGATTTTATCTCATTGTCACTGTATTAATACGTGGTAATTATTGTCTTGCGAAACACATGCGCGATAGCAAATATATAATAATTGCGACGTATTATTATGTAAAAACAACATAAACGACGTAATATCTAGTTAACAATTATATTTTAAACGTGCTACAAAATTATCAGTAAGTTATTGAGTCTGGGTTCTATCTCAAGTATAAACTAAGTACCTATGTAATTTTAATCTTATGTGCATATTACAAAATAAATAGGTAATCATTTAGTTTTTGATACAGGAAAACATAATAAAAAACATAAGACAACAAAATACATAAATAAAATACATATTTAAAACTCTAACAAAATGATCTCGAAAAGACATTAAATCGTCAAGTAGCAAAGGTATATAATGGGACCAGTATATAAATAAGTGCAAAATTGCAACAAAGTCAAGGAAGATAAAAATCAAAGAGACTTTGTTTATATTATCTACTATTTAAAACATGTCAAGTGAACAAACTAATATGAAATATATTTACGAGATACCCAAAAAGAGTCATCATACAGCTGTTTGTGAGCCCTGCACATTGACTTCTCTCATCGCTTGCAATTGGCACTTGATCAGTTCTGTTGGGCACAGAGTAAATGAAGAGAAGAAAGCCGCTAGAAATCCTGCTGTTGCATTACCAAGAGTTGATAGTTGTTCCACTTTCTAAAAACATAAATCAATTCATTTATTAGGATTACCTAATACTATCACATTAATTATAATGTGATAGTAGGAATAGGAACATTGGTTGCTAGTTAAGAATCAAGCTTTTACATTTTCGATCTTTTGCTCTAGACTGCCTAACAAATAGTTATACATATATACTGAGACTGAATCATTAAAGGAGGCTGGCAAAATATACATATATGTGCACAACTGTCTAAGACCTCAGGAACCACAATTTGCTGGTATACATACATACTCTGAAAGGACGCCTTTACTACTATACTGCATCTGATGTTATGCTGTATTTAACTCTGTATTTAATCAGGTGGCTTGGATAGTCTTTTGTTACTACATCTATGTGAAAAAAATGTATTGTTGTATACAGAAATCCTAAGTCCCTAAAATCATCTGTTTAAACTTTTGCTTATTTCTTGTTGAAAAGTTTACTTACCTGTGTACCTGTAACTTGACATACAAACTTCTGGCAGTACCCATAGGCAGCAAATAATACAGAGTTTTCAGCTACATTAGCCATTATTGCTGGAGTTGTTCCTGCATACAATCCTCTTATAACACCATCATTTCTTAATGTTGTTTTTAAACAGTCATACATTCCTTTATAAAGTTGTGGAAAGGTTTGCATTTTAACTTTCACAGTGTCCAGCGGTTGGCCAACATATACAACTGCTACACCACCTGTTGATGGCAATAAGATAAAAATGGAATAAAACTTCTTGTAAACATTAGAATGTTATTTAAGGTCAGTAACAATTGCTATGGCAAATGTAAAAATTGAGAAGCTAAAATAATAATTTATTTAGCTTTTGCTCTAAAAGTCTACAGACATTTAAGGGAATAATGTGGAATATATGAATACATATTTTATTAGTTTTATTAAATATATTAATTTATTTAATATTTGTAATATATTATATCGTAATTATTATTTATTTTAACATAATTAAATATCATTACCTAATGAACCAGCAGTAAAATCAATTAAGCCACTTTTTAAGTTTCCAGCACTTTCAGATGAGTGTGCCATGATGAGATCAAATTCTCTTCTGAAAAATATGACAGTTTATTCAATTTTGGAATGGTTGAGGTAACCCAAACCCACAAAAGTTTGGCTTTGTAAGTTTGGCTTAAGTAAGCCAAACTTAAATCTTTTATAACCACAAAGCTGAAGATATGGTAGTTGAGATATAAGTTAAAGAAATAATCAAATATATTGTTATAATTTAAAAAATATTCTTAGGCATAAAGAATAATTTTTATTTTTGGGTATAAGGAAAATTCTTGTAGAATAAAAATTAATTTGTAATATTAATTAGTGTTTCATCATGTGTTACATGCGTGCAACCTCAAAATTATGCTTTCCTCGTTATTTATAATAAGTTATTGTAACTATAACGATATACGAAGACACAAAAGTGTACTTACCTATTTCACAGAAAAAAGTTCGCAATATTCTAGTTGATGTAAAAAGATTTTTGTAAATACTGAAATAAAATTACGAATAATTACACGTAAAAGATCAAATCCGTCTGTTTTAACCGTCAACTCAGTCAATCAAACTATACAAGTAATAAGTCACTGAATAAAGAGATGAGATAAAAAGCAGAATTATTCTCAATACAACTAATTATATCAAAGAGTAAACACTAACTAAGTAACTACACACAACGTCTCTGCTCTCTGAGCGTAGTGAGCATCTGTTATCAGTTATCATTATCACTGATTGACACTGACACTAAGTAGTACAACAACAAACACATTATCATATCATAGATTATCACTTATACAGGCCAGTGTTGCTAACTTAGTGGTAGCATTTACCACTAAATTTAAATTAACCTTCTGTCAAGAATTATTTTAATTGTGAGGCCTCTGCTCTGTCTGTAATGAAACATTGCGTGTATTATGCAAAAAGTCTATACAAAAACAAAATATTAACGATACAAAAATAAACGTGTGGCGAACCAGATTGACTCAACCCGAATTGAAGAGTGGAAAAGAGGCAGGAGTGGGATACAGCGCCTAGATGGAATTGCGGCTTGAACCCGCATCTTCGCCCCAAGAATAAGACTTAATAAAGTAAGACGGCTCTGCGACCGACCTGAGCACCTTTTGCGAGGCTCGGACTTCGATTCACGCCGACATGCGACACTGTTAAAAACTTAGGACCGATGGAAGACAAGTTTCATGCGGTGGCTAGAACGCTTGACATCGGTTGCGCTGGCATACATTTCACTACATAAGACACAGAATGGTTAATGTTATATATTGTGGTTTTTTTGTGTCAAGATAATAAGCGTTTTAAAAATTAAAATAATAAGTGTTTCGTAGTTTATTAATAATTCAATAACAAATTTCTTTTCTTTTTATAATTTTTATTTTTATTTATTTTTAATGTAAATATGTACATTTTTAGGATAGTTTTTTATTATATTATTA
>DWNH01000208.1:0-17552 GCA_018249895.1 Tiana niger
GTTAGAATGCCTTATGAGCCAAAGGATTTCTGTCAATGTCACGTTTGTCATTCTGACATTTCGGAGTGGCTATTCCACCGAAATCAAGAAAAAGACCTAGCGAGATCTCTAGTAAACTCTGATTTTCTAATTACCTTCAATTTTTAGATCTCCGAAGAAGGTATCAGCTTGAAAAAGTGAGCATTAAATTTCATTGCATTAACCATGATACATTTAAGTTAGTTCTGATATGAAAGCGTTCTCATAAGTTCGGGATAATTATTACATAATATATGTTTTTGAATAAAAGTACGTATGTTCATTATAATAATTGGAAAATTATATTTGGATAAAGTTATTATTACGTCTTATTCTTATGTATGTTTTGAAAACAATTTTGTATGTGTTAGCTACTCCTAGACATTTTGATGATAGGTTATGCACCCGGGACATTTTTACCAGGACCAGCCGAACCAAAATTCAATATTTAAACCTAGGGCTCTTTGAATGGCAAATCAACATAGTAACACCTAAAATATATTCTTAAAAAAGTTAATAGTCTAGAAATCATGAAATTACCTACTTGTTTATTGTGTATTTTATACTATACGTTTTTTTATTTAGATTATACACTATTTTGTACTTTTAAATTGTACACCACTCAATCGTATTCTTTAATTGTTTCTAGAATGGCAATGGCAATGCGCAGCATGTTGAGATCCTTTTCAAGAAGAATGCAGGTCCGCACTTATGCTGACGCACCTAAAGAAGGCGAGATGGCCTTTACATTTGCAGCTGGTAATAAAGTATGTAGCTTTAGATTTTGACATTGTGCTAATCATGTTATTATGGTATTTTTTGTAGTTTGAAACTTTTTGTAGATTCTATAAAATTCTCATGATTAGTTGATTAGCAACTTAGCTTTTCAATCATGAAAATTATTAGAGAGCTAGGCATCATACAGAACTAATATCTGTTCTCTGTATGACATAGTCCTTTTTTATATTATCAGAAAAAATTGTGTTCCAGGTGTTCTATGACAAACAGGTGGTGAAGCAAATTGATGTGCCATCCTTTAGTGGAGCCTTTGGTATTCTGCCCAAGCATGTGCCCACTCTTGGTAAATAAATCTTACATTTATCTATATTGAGGAACTTTTACAAATATTGCATTAAACCGTTCATTTAAATTAAATATATCATTAATTGAAAATATGTTAAAAGAAAATATATTGATAATTTGTAGTCTTCATATTTCAAGGAAAGAAAAAAAAGAAAAAAATTCTTTAAAGCCTGCAATGTATCACAAAATTCTCTGGTATTGCTTGTGTTCATATATGACAGTCCATACTTTTGTAAATTGCAAAAGAAAAAATTAAAGTGTATATTAATATATATGAAATAATTCATAATAAGAAATAATATTAATATTTGCAGCTGTTCTCCGACCCGGAGTGGTGACAGTAACTGAAAATGATGGAAAGCAAACTAAGATTTTTGTATCATCTGGAACCATCACTGTCAATGATGACTCCTCTGTTCAGGTGAGTGTTCTTATTGCTTTGGAAGAGTAAGTAGCGTTAGAAATATTTTGTCAAAATAATAAGTCAGAATTGTACAATAGCATAGTTAAATCAGGTTTTTGGACACTACTATATAAGTGCACATTTAATAGAAGTTTTTCTAAATTACTTTTTTTTTTTGAGTACACTTTGATTAAGAATATGAATAAAAATAAAAATTTTCAGAACAATCTAAAAGGAAGAAGTACATTTGTGTACATGGTGTGTGTTTGTGTGTATGCATCACTGTCTAATCAATAATGTTTGTAATCTGATCTCATTGCAATAAATCAGCAGATCTCAATAATCTATTGTCACTTAAATTTGAAGAAAGTGTTTTTACACATGATTTTAAATACAATATACACAGTGGGGCATCTGCGTAGCTAAACGATTGTTTTTAAGCGGAAACAATATATTGATTCTTATAATAAATATATAGTGTATGTATGGCACATCATCACTGCTATTATTGTAAGTAGAGATGTTTTCATCTGTACTATTTGCAGATGAATAATATGGTATAATTGATTCTAGGTTCTTGCAGAGGAAGCTCATCCATTGGAAAATTTGGACCGCTCAGCGGCACAGGAGGCTCTGAGCAAAGCACAGTCAGAACTCAACTCTGCTGCTAATGAAGTGGTATGTTTTAGTAACAATATAATACTTTTCACTTAACCGCATTGTCTCATCACTGTGTAATATAATAGCAAAATAATAAGTAGACTGCAGCAATTAACAATATCACATGTAATTGTTACTTATCAGTATTGGATAAAGTTTTAAACAAAGATAAAATTATCATAAATATGAGCCTCATCTTAGATTTGAAATCTTGCGAGGTTGTAGATATTCAATGGACCTCCTCTAATGGACTAAGATAAAAATTGTCACAATGCACTTACGACAATGTTAACTGTTGCAGTCGAATTTTCAATTTCGTAATCACATAATTATTAGTCTGCCAGGTAATGCTGGTCATATGCCAGGTCATATAGAAGGTCAGATTTATAACTCGGACAGAACAAAGTAGTTACGTTTTCAAAACTTTTGCCCCAGTAATGGGTCTCCCAATTAATTTTCTTTCCGGTAACCGTACTGTTAGTCATCTAAAGAAATTCATTTCTATATTTTATCTAATTATTCAAGATAAAAAAAAAGCTTATAAGGTTCGATTTTATTTTAATTTTCAGGCAAAAGCGGAAGCCGCCATTGCTGTGGAGGTCGCCGAAGAGATCGTAAAAGCGGCGTCGGCGTAGATTGCTTGCTTGTTGGTGCATTGCTATTAGTCCGTATGTCTATTTAATGTATGAATAAATACCGTCATCATAGATTTTTGTGTATTTTTCTAATTTCTCCCTTGTAGGATTCCTACCAGCCAAAGTACTGAACCTTGTTGCTAAACACCTCCCGACTTTTCGTCTAGCTGTTAAATAGTGCTGAATGATTCAAACCACTTCAAATGCCCATAATATACGCCTTTTACAGAATACTCTTGACACTAATGATAAAAAAGGAAATTAGTCAAATCCAATATGAGAATGAAGTTATAGACTTTTCGTTCATTTACGAGTGTTAATGATGTGTACACTCGATTATTTCTATATTTTCTAAACCACGATATTGCTATGTTCATCGAGTATTTAATCAAAATCAATTTTTTATATAAAATTGTAAAACGGGCAACGTGTTTTGGCCGGCTTGCCTTTTAAAATGTTCTTGTTAGTATTTTTAATTAAATTAATATTACCTAATTGATTGAGGAAAAATAGATTAAGATGTAAGTAGATACTAGGTAGTACCTACGTAGGTTAAGTAGGTAGTAAAAAGGTAGGGTATTATCTTTCCTTGCCTTGCCTCTTCTATATATAAAAACAAATGTTTTAAAGGTAAAGAAATAAAAATATATAAATGAAAGACGACTTGTAGTTGACATAATTATGAGTAGTTTATTCAACACAATCAAACACTTTGGTACAAACAGTTAGCTGCAACGTTGTTATTACACGTTATAGAACACAAAAATGTTATTAGCATGACGCCGCAAACCAAACAATTTCATAAGCAAACACATGAAAATTCCCAAGGGTAGGTAAATCAATCCCGCCTATGATGACTCGTATGTATTTACGTATTGTTTATAATTTAATTGTGTTCGTTTAAAGAACAGCTATCCTAAAATTTTGAATAGAATCATTAATGTTCCACATTAAAATTTAGCTAATTTTTATTAATCCAAAACTTTCTAATTGGAAGTTAAAGAGAAGAGATCGGTTGCTAGGAAGTCGCGAGAACCTATCTACAAGCTACATAGCGAAGCGTACACGACAATGCACAACATATAGGGAAACATCTAAATGACACATAATGCGTGTCTTACATCTAATCGTTTGAATATAATATAATAATAGAAAGATAGATTATAATTACGATTATTAAAATGCACCTTAATATATTAGGGTAACATTAAGTTATTAAAATGTTTCAAAATTTCGTGACAGTAGGTATGTACGAGTTTATACCAGTATTTCTACTTGTTCACTGACGATATTACAGACTTGAGTATATGTATGTACTGTTCTATCGAAGTGAGGAGTCTTGTTGTGTATTGTATACCGGCACATTACTGTAACGACTAAGGTTAATCATAAACATAGTATGTAACTCGCGTAACTTACGTCACTAACTACGGATTACATAGTATTTCAAAGAGTTGATTAAATACTAGAAGTTTCTTAATGTTAGTCTTAATTATTTAATGCAAACGCAAACGAAAACATTAATAAGGACATGACGATAACGTAATTTGTAAAAAAGCATCACAAAAACTGTTAACATTAAGAGGAAGCATTACGACACGTGCGCGTTCATTCCGCCGCTCACGGTTACGTACACAAATATAAATAAAGTTTGTGTTAGTACATTTCACATAAAAATAAATGGGTAAAAATACAAAATATCACAATATTACATGTTGAGCTTAATTTAAATTCAAATAATCCCTAATATCCTTTAAAACCATCTTGACAAACCACATTTTTTAAATTAAGCCAAACAAATAAGACCATACAAAGTAAAAAAAATGTGGATAAACTAAATAAGCACGAAAAATATAAAAAGTCAGGAGCCTTAAATGTTATCACATAATATGAGTATTGGATAATTTAGTTAACACGTCACTTCTCTAAAGGGTAATACAATATATCAATTTGCAATATCTACCACAACCATAATTTTCTGTTTTACATGGTAAATCTACGCAGTGACGCGCCGGGATCGCTAATGGAAGGTACAATCTATGACTAATTTAAACCACCTAACTCGGTATTTTTTCACAAGCAATTATATGTCTTCACTTTCTGACATAAGGTTACTAATATTATGGCACAAAAGTGCGCGTCGAGTGAGTAAAGTAAAAAGATGAAATCCAGCCAACTGCGTTGGGATAATTTTAAAATGAACAAGAAACTTAAACTAACGCGACACACAGATAAATAATTAAAAACGAATCGATGCAAACATTTATTTGGCACGAATCGCCATCCTGCTAAGAGCAATCATTGCAACCGAACCGCAAAGCGTAGACAACCGATCTAATTATGCAACGAGAAGCGAATGGAAATTATATCTAAGCTTGCGATTGCCTCAGCAGGATAGCAATTACATAAAGAAATGACGCTTATAAATTAAAACGGGGATGCGTGTGTGTCGCGGTGTGCGGGAAAAGTGGCGAGCGGGCGTGGCCTCTGTTCTGTACGTCACAGATTACAGATTACACTGCCACAGTATCGTAGGCTGTGAGTCCCCCGCGGCCGTGGACTGCTTGCTGGGGGATTGGGGTGTTTGTTTCTGCTCTGAAACACGTTGCGGTACACTTTGTTAATATACGTAACACGTAATAATCGCACTTTAATAAAAACAACATACAGAAATATCAATGATTACATATTAAAATATATATGGAATAACTGTTACAATAAAATATTGATTAATATCGGTTGTAATATATTGAGCTAAGCAGTTATATTAGGGGAATATTGATTAGAATAAAAAAGTCCACACATTGTACTATCAGTGTTTGACTTACAGGGAGTAGCTAAACGGCTTTATGAAGGGTGAACAAAAATTATCGATGATCATGCTGCTGGATAGTTAAAGTGTTTTAACTCTGTTTTATATGATAAAGCCTCGTAGGCTAATTATTTAATGACATCGATAATTTCGTTAGACACTAAGCTAATCTATTTTCTACATAACATATGTAGTACAGAGGTATATTTTTGCTAAAAAGCTTTTAGATACTCAAATTAAATCCTAGCAAACAGGTATAAGTAAGGGAAAAGGTTGTAAAATTTTTTCATTATAGTTTTTATTTAAAACAATAAGGGTTACCTTTCCGATCGTTTAGCAAAATAAATGTGATGCACTAATGATAAATGTGTTAGCCACAAAAGATTAATAACACAAATGATAGTACAGGCAAAATCAAAGAACATTCAGCTGAAAAATACTCATTTCGACATACTTTGACTTACTGTTTCCTGTAGATCACGGATGCAGAACATAACACATGCTTATTACCGGCAATACTAAATTTACAACATAGTTATAATCTAACAATAGACATACTTAAAAATAGTTTCTGATGCACGCACAAGGAGTCGGCATAGTTAGTAAGTATTTACTCACTTAGATATGTTACACATAGATAAAAAATGTGTTTTCAAATACTTGTGTACAAATTATGAAAGTATTGTGATATACCTACTTCGATATCGATACTTATATATATTTTTATAGTTAACATGTCAATTAATTTTCATATAACATTCATTTCCAAAATAGGATAAGTATCATTAGATAAATATCGTATATGCTACTTTCGCTAGTTTCTAAATATCTGTGTAAAATAGTAGAACAGACAATTTAATTAGATTAGTATTAGCATGACAGACTGGTATCAAATGCAGGGGATATATCTATCTAATGTAGGTGGTAATGCTGTAGGCCTGATTGGACTGACCTGTCGATAAGTTTTCTCATTTCCTCGCTGTGCAAGCCGTCCTTAGCAGTGTGGGCCCTTACTGCAACAACATACAAGTCACGACGCGCTCTAGCTAGACACGTCACCCGGAACCGCCTACTACATGGATGTTTCGGACGATAAACACTCATAACCACAGAGTTAATTACCAGGCGATTGCCAGGTTGGTACACTTTAAAGAGTTACAACCATTTTATGGCCGGATACTTACGCTTTTCAGAAATTCTCTTTTGGATACTGAGTGGATATCGTCCGATTGAATCCTCAAAAACATGTACTAAGTACTGTATCTACGAAACAGTTTCAAGAGAGATTGAAAGTTAACACAATCACATCTACGCATAATCCACTTTAAAATTCGATTAAAGACTAATTTCGAAAATACCTGTACCTAAGTTTATCATTTGACAAAATCAATCGAACAGTCTCCTTAATTTAAATCCATTTTATCACAAAAAAAGTGTCAATGAAATATTATTGATTATTGACTTTTGATTCTGCCATTTAATAAACTGGTAAATATTACAGGTATAAAAAAGAATTTTGAAACAAAAATTATAAAGCCAATTGCCAGAAAATTCTAAAAGCTTATAACGTTTTCACTTGTTATAACGAAGACAAATTTTGCATGCTGTCAGTCACAAATATTATTAACAAATTAAAAACTATGATTTAAAATTTTTTTACCGTCTTCTGTTCAGGTGACACCCAAAGTGCGCATGGACCAATTATTGAATTATTTTCAAACGTAAATGGTAAATATTGTAAGTTGCTTTACATACTAATAATCAAAATCGTTGTAAAAATCTTAAATTTTTGGTCAATTATTAAGAAATTTATTAAGTGAAATAGCGAAATATAATTTAAACGCAAATTAATAAATGAATTAACAAAAAGAGGTTTGTTGCTTGTGATTGTCTGGTGTCAGTTTGAAAATTTAAAAAACAAATAGGATTTAACGAGTAATGGTCATGATAATAGTTAAAAACGAGGCCGCCATTTTTTTTAATTAACTATTTCCTTCCAAGACTACGGTTGGTTATGGGAAACTGCATACGTCTCTAGATTTTAAAGAAAGACTAAATAAAATTATTTTAGCACACTTAGACACTTTGGCTGTAGAGGTCGTTGCAGGATAGAAAATTAATAATTAAATAGTGGCTAATGGGGCGTTAATATGAAATTATTTGCAATGAGACAGATTTGATTGCTCTTCTGACTCTCGCGATGTTGTGGACTCTGTTTCTAATAGATTTATGTATATCCAACGTAGAGGATTGAAATTACATTTAAGATTAGTAGTGATAGATTATTATCTATGTCCGGGCAGGTATTGTTTCTCTGCACCTATTCAAAACAAATCAGTGTCGTGAAGTTTCTTTTTGAGTTTTAGTTGAACGCTAGCATATTAAAAAAGATTTGCTCATTTTACGTCGATAAAAAATTATTTTGATTTAAGAATGAATGTAAGGAAAAGACCATTCTCGAACGTCTTATCTATGGCCAGTCTTCATAAAACATCCGGTTTGTAATGAGTAGAACCAATAAAATATGACAAGATGCTGAGTGGATATTCTCCATACATTTTTTCTAAGCAAAGAACGGTTTTAAAATTATAGACGAAGTTAATTCAACAGTTTTTAAGCAAAAAGAAAGTGGAATCCTTGCGTTGTTGTATCATGTGTGTGTTGGCGTCAGTGTGTCGTACCGGGGTAGTTGCGGGGCTGGTCGCACTCGGCTTCGGAGATCTCGTTGGAGTCCTTGCTCTCGTTGAAGGAGGACGAGCAGTTGTTGTCGGTGTTGGCGTTGCGTGGGGGTGGTGGGGGAGGCTCGGGGGAGCTGCCGCACTTGCGAGTTCCTGATTTTATGAAATCAATATTTACGTTATATTTCTGTTACGTTACGTTATATTTTTGTATGTCGGATATACTTAAATAAACCGAAACAAATATTTGAATAAGCGAAGTATTCGGAGATCTTTAAAGAAAAAGATGTAAGACACAGTGAGTGTATTTGGAAATTGGGTTGGACCTTTAAGGACAATTTTATGGTATTGGAATTATAAGGCGATAAGATTTGGCTCTCCAGAAATATTATTGAAAAAGTATAACCGCCATATCCATTTCTACCGTAAAGCAATTTATTGTTTTGGAAGGGTGTGGTTACCGGAGTTCACTAAATAAGAGGCGAATATCTCAGTCCTCAGAAATGGCAACGTATCGTGGCAATGGACGTGGATGTCCATGGGTGATCTGGCAAATGACCATTGCTATTTTTATTCAATAAAAAAATACTTGTGTAACTATAGAATATATAGAATTAGTTACCAATGCTGGGGCGGGAGCCGTAGTGGTCGGAATAGGGCGTGCCGTAGGCGCCGGTGTACTGTTCGTCCTCGGGCGCGCAGCACGCGGGCTCGTCGTACTCGGGTCCGCACGCGTACATTGGCCGGGAGTAGCGGGCGCGCTACAACAACGACATGACATGTTTAATGTTTAACTTAAATATGGGTTTTTATTACCAGGATTGGCAATGCCGTCGGTATCGTATAATAATATGTTATGTAAGGTGTTTCATGGTATTGTATATAATTACATAGTTGGGCTAAAGTTATAGTTATTTTGACAATTTTTGGTATAAAAGTAAATAATAATAAATAAAAGATTAGATAATTTTATAATTTCACAATTATGTTCGTAGGTTTTTACATTTTAAATTGCAATAATTAATAATAATGGATTATTAAAACATAGTGGTCAGAATAGAAATTGATATTACATATTTCATTGAAAAAATAAAAAGGAAAACAGTTGAATAAAAAAATAAATTTTAATATCACATTAACTTCTTAACACCATACGTATAAAAGCTAAAAATCAAAAACAACACTACTTACAATAAAAAATATTAAAATGTGTCCATGTATTTAGCATTTAAACTATTTATGGTTTATCCCCTTAAGCACTCTTGTATTTTTCACCTGGCGTTAAAGAGAACGGAATGCACGAGGCAAAAATAAAAATTGTCTTTACGTTATTCAGTGCTTTAAAGTTTTGTTGAATTCCCTTATGTTAGAGTTATTTGCAAAAGTTTGCTTACGTATTGGTCCTCTTCAGCGCAGGTGGCGGGATCGTCGTACTCGGGGGCGGTGGAGTAGATGGCGCTCTGTCCTCCTTGGGAGTTCTTGCGGGCGTAGCGGCTGTTGGCTCGGGGCTGTCAGATGTTTATAAAATATAAAAATATCAGTATTTTTCAACTCAACATTTTGCGTTCATAAGTTATTATTTGTTATCATCATTAATATGTTCTGTTTAACTTATATGTATGTATGAATAAATTGTTGAGTACCTACCCGTAATGAATGTGTCATTTTACGTGAAGGTTCGAAAACAAAGTATTTTTGCATACTTTATTTTTATGCCAAAGTATAAAGTATATTTATCGAAAATAAAGTAAGATACGTTATTATAAAGTATGGTTGGCAACACTACACTGACCATGCTCTGAGATCCTGCGCGCGAGTGTGCGGGGTGGTGGGGGTGGGGGTGCGCCAGGGTGCCGGCGTGCGCAGCGTGCGCGGCGTGCGCGGCGTGGTGGTGCGGGAACGCCAGCGCCTTGCTCGGGTCCATCTCCTCACGGAAGCCTAACAGGTGGAACGTTGCGTACGGGCAGATCTCATCCTCCATGCCTAAGGACACGTTATCGATTGTTACATAACATACTATCATACCCTTTTAAGTTAAATGGTGCTACAACTCACTGTGAAAATTCAACAACCCATAATACAAAACTGTATTACACAAAGATTAAGCTCATTAATCCAATACAACACTTTTTGATAAAATGGTGCGTAATATGTATGCTTCCTGAAAGATAATATCGCAATAGGTCTTTCAATATTACAAAAAATGTAAGAACATCCCAAAATGTTATATTAACATTATAAATACCAATATAATTAATTCACACAAAGAAAATTATAAGAAAGTATGCAAATAATAAAGTAGCCCGCAGAATAAAACTACGAAGGTTAGTTTGAAAGCAACTAGATGAATGCATGATCAGTGATCACTTACCGATACGTAGTTTTAGTTGTTACCACACACTCTGGATGCAGTCACGCGTCTAGACTATAGTTCTATGTAGTTATCTATGTTAGTTCGTACAAGACAATGTTAGTAACAACACTATGCTTACTTATCTAGATTGATTTTAGGAAAATAAGTGTTAAATTAATTAACGTACTAATTCAAAATAATTAATTTTTGATTATTCTAACAATAATTTACCATCCGGTATTTTATTTATTTATTTTATATATTCAATCGATCAATCTAGATATGTTTTGCTGTAAAAATCATGCGTGTTCACTATTTAAATCATATTGAACCGTAACTGTAAGATCTAAATGACACTGTTGGCTTCACTTACCTAATAGGACAAAAGTTTAATTTCACTTAAAAGGACAAAAGTTTAATAAACCGTATTAGATACATGGATTTTGTAATCATTAGTGCAGTAATCTATTGTCCATAAGTCCATAAATTACAATAAATAGTATGAAAATTGTTAAATTAACGAAGTAAAACTTTTAACTTAGAATCTTATATAATTAGTAGTTATAGGTTTACGTAGGCCTCTCAGCTTTTGTAAATAATTCGGTAAAATCCTAAAATGACACGCGTTGGATGGCTGTTTCGTTAAATATATCGCCGCTTAAAAGGCATAAATTATAAAGTGACATACAGGGAAATTTGCATTTAAAGTCGCTTAGTCTATTTTAAGCGTCTTTCAAGCGTCAATATGTAAATAATCCATTATTACATGATTAAATATTCGTTATTTTATTACTAGCAGACTTCATTAACGTCACTTTATAGTTGTTCAGTAAGTAAGACTGTACGAACGGCCAAGTTTAAGCACTGCAGTGTCACGTATAGATCTATAGCGTGATGTGTGTGGAGTGGAGCGGTACCTGTGGAGAGGGTGTCGCCGGAGCCGGCGCGACGCGGGCACGCGCGACGCACGCGCTCGTAGTGGTGGCGCCGCGGGTCCCACGTCGAGTGCGCGCCCACTGAACCATACTACGCGTTATGCGCTACACATGCGCTACCCTCTACCCTCTACTAACCGGCTCGCGGTACCGCCTCCCGAGTACACAATATAACAGGTAACCAATACTTATAATGAAATATACTTTGATTTCTATAAAGCCGGATTTTGTAACACAAACATTTAGATAGTAGGTAATATAAAAATAATATAAACTGTCATAACACAAATAGTCGATAAACGGTTTGGAGTCATCGTTAGCTGCAAGCTAAAAAGAATCAATGGCGCAAAATATCTAATGTCACTCTGTCTTTAAATTTGGGAGGTAATTTTAGCTATAATTTTTATGATTCAATTTTATGAATTTTTAATTTACTCTGTTTTCAGATTTATAGACACGTAATAAAAATTAGGCCAAAGGTATTACGTTTATACCCCTTGTAAATAGTGTTCTTGGTATACCATTAGGATTTATGACCGAATGAATGTGTACTCGAGAGTTATAAATATTATAGGTACCTACTCTTAAACTATAGTTAAGGTACCTACTACCATACCTTTTCCATCATCACCATTATATAAACTAAATTACACAGAATAATGAATTTGCAACATAAGTAAGCAGAATTATACTTAAATGCTAATAGAATAAAATCTTTATCAATAAACCGTCAACAGGAATGATAATAAACTGAATTATCTATTAATGGGTTGTATGGTTCTACAGTACGCAAGCATTTTACTTTATTGTAAAATGGTATAAATTGAAAACTGTGATGAAAATTAATTTTGAGAATAAAGATACGAATGTGTTTTAATTAAAAGAAACATAGGTACATGCCGAAAAAAACTGAATGGTAGAATAATGAAACTAGCCATTGCAAAAGGTGCAACAAAATAATTTAAGAAAATAACTATTAAAGATTTTGAACTAAGTAATTAGACATCACAACATTTAACACTTAAACATTCAGACGTACGTAAATTTTGTAAGACGTACCTTCACCATTTATTATAATACCAGATTCTAGGCGTATCAGAAGTAACTGTAGAATGTGCACCATCACTGTGTACCCGTAGGTACTAGTACATACAAATGATATTCATTCAATATTGTAAATATACAGTGTATTTATGGATGTGTGTGTGTGGAGGGTACATGTCTAGGACAAGGTATGAGCTGGAATGTATTATTAAAAAGTGGCCTTTGATCTCCGTGTACTATATATAGAATTCGGCCTACTTTTCTAGTGGATCCTTGCACGAAGAACCTCTAATTTTTCGAAGTTACGTACTTATTTTAAAATTGTTAATTGTTCGGTAAAGAAAATGATCGTGAGAGAACCACCATGTCCGATATCCATAACTTTTTAGAAAGGCATTGTTCTCGCATTTGGCTTGCTGAAATCTTTATTTTAGAGTAAAGGTGGGTTGATGATATGTGTAGAGTATGAACTATGGATGTGGTTGTCGAGCGAAGTCAGGGATCTACTTTTTACATATTAAGTCCGTAGTTTCGTGGGCACTAATGGGCATTTGTTTTGAAATAACGCTTCGTTCCACCAACGGACATCCGTTAAATAGCTCGAAGAAAAATAAACGCTTTTGTCATTAAGCAACAAAGTCCTTACTCTATGGTCTTTAAGTATAATTATTAATTAGAGTACATTCTATAGTTCCTATAACTTTCGCAGAAAACCTATATTCGGTTCTCTTATAAAGTCAGAGCCGAGCCGGCGATGTAGTGTGTGTGTGCGCGTGGGTACGTACTGATGACGGCTTGGCGCTTGACGCGATCGCAGGTGTTGTAGTTGGAGCCGGGCACGGGGGGCAGCTTGCGGTTGGGAGGGGCGATGTAGCCGAGCTCGTCGCGTAGACCGCCGCGCTTGTCCAGCGTGCCGCCGGCGCCGCCCAGCGCAGCCTGCGACGCGTTGTACACCGCGTCGTCTGCGGGCACACCGCGCAACGACCGCTCACCTTACTTGTGCAAACTGTCGCTTTTTGTCTTACAAAACTACTAAACGAGATTGTAGGCCATCTGCTGTTAAATAGTCTCTGAATGTCTATCTCTATACTCCCATTCAACTTATTTTTTAACACACTTCATAAATTAGGGAATACGTAAACGTTTTTTTATCATTTACATTATATTCTTTACAGTATTATTATGTAAGTACATGTTTTGTGAGTTTAACTAACCTAAATTGAAATGACTTTTTCACACGTCTTTTTACTTTTAATTATATTTCAACATTTATTCCAATTAAAATAGAACAAAAACGTTTTATACATAATTTCGAAAAGTATGTTGACCAAACTTTGAAGGGATGTATGTTTTGTTTAAAATCAGTTTATAATAGATGCTTGTTTATAGACACATAATGGATAAATGCTACATATAATAAATAAAATGTAATAAATTTTTATAATACTTTTATTAGAGCAGTGCGTAAAAGCTCACTAATAATACGCCAAAAATAGAGATATTAGCATTTTATACAGACCAGTACTGCGAATTAAATATTTAATTACTATGCCTACTTCATTACCATAAAATAATATACATATTTTAATATCGATTATACAAAATTGACTCGAAGTATTTTATGTATTACGAGTCATGCGAGTAACATTTAGATATCGCAGCAAATAATAGTAAAAATGGTAATTGAAGGAGAAATGAACGATTATTATGGTGTTTCCATGCAAACAGACAAAATATATGAGTTGATAACTATCCCTAAGGCAATAGTATTACATATAGAATTACTTAAAAATGCTAACGTGCTAAAATTATCATTGAAAATATTTTTCATTACATACTTGTCTTTAATCTTCTACCTTTAATATCTTAAAAAAATATTATTACTGAGTGAAGTTAGATCAAATTAGCACTCTAGCACCATCAAGCGCGACATCGTAATGAACATGGGGTGTGAAAATAAAAATGAAAGTAAAGAAAGCGGCGACCATGCCACCATACATACAGTATACGTCCTTCTGACCTCGCAGGCGATGCGGCGCCGTCTTGCGGGCCAGCGCCACACAGATCACCACTAGCCCCACCACGAACACCACGATGGTGGCCAGGATGGGCACCAGCACCTCGGGCTCCAGCCACGCCTTCACCCACGGGGGCAGCTCCTTGTCCGCGTCGCCGTTTCCAGGCAGAGGCGCGATGGTACCTGGTGACGGTCCAAACGTATACAGTACCTTTGTGGTGGTCCCGGGTGCTCCGCACGACGCAAACTACCACGATCGCGATGATGATCACCAGTATGGAGGCGACGACGGGCACGATAAGGTTGAGGTGGGACAGGATGATCTTGATCGTTTGCTCCGTGGTGAGCGAGACGCCGCCCACCTCGCGCGCGGGCGCTATCGTACCTGAAATGCAAGCCACCGTCAATGGAAATTCTTAATGGTATAACTCTGCTATTTTAGACTGACTAAAATAGCAGAGCAGAGTATTGAGAACTGAAATGAATAATGGATCATGATTTTTTAAGGCAATGCATTTCAGGTACTTTTGTACGCGATTTAACTTTTGAAGTGTCAATGTTTATTATAATTTATAGTTATATACGTCATTCTATTTCAATTCCTTCAAATAAAATGGATGTTTAATGAGTGATCAAGCGTTACCTCCGGTCATGGTGAGAGTCGCGAATTCGTATTCGGCTACGTTGAACCCAGCGTTGTTGTGAGCGGTGATCCTCAGCACGTACCAGATAGCGGGTTCCAGGTCTAAAAATTTTAATTTAAGTTAAATGATAGTTTTTTTTATTGAATAAAAGTAACAAAAGAGCGTGCAGGCCACTTTGTGTTATGTGGTCATTGCAACCCATGGACATCCACTTGGAACTTCAGGCAGTACCTTAGTCCTACCTGAAATCGCAAATAGATGTGTTGCTACTTCTGAGGACTAAGATGGTCGCCTCGTGGTTAGTGAACTCCGGCATCCACACTCTCCTTCCGAAACACAATAAATAGCTTTACGGTAGATATAGGTGTAGCGGTGGTACTTCCCCAGGCGGTAGCCTACCACCTATAAAAAGATTTGATATGGATATGGAAGATTTTGCAGAGGAGTGAACATTGGTGCAAAGTATTTGGGCTACTAGCATTTGAACCATCCAATTCCCAACCGCGTCCGACGTCAGTCGGCGCGTAACGTCGCCGAAATTTTACTAATATACTCGTAATTAGAACATAAGCCGCGAGGTTATCCGAGCGTCTTTAAAAATATCGCATAAATCTACGTCGCATTCACTTAATTGTTTTCAACATTACACGCAAATAAATTTTGTATGGGCCCCCTTTTGTTCCTCTTGTTATATTGTCTCAATTATTTTTGAAGAAAAAATTGGAACAATGAAAATAAATTTTCCAGTGGATAAAAATTCACGGATAAAAAACGCACCCATTGAAATAAACAAAGAGATAGGTCTGTTTAAATCATCTTTAAATGGGTCACACAGTACGAGCAACGTAAAGGGGTTATCTTAAACGCGTAGTGTAAAGTTTCCGTAACATAAATACGTACTTACGTAAATTATTCCATATAAAATATTCACACTCTTACTCTTAATTGGTTGTAAAATGTACATTCCAGTAAGTGGCCTGTACTGGTAGAAAAAGAGACAGTGCAAATTGAGTTATAAGATTCTAGTATTACATATCTATTAATGGCACATGCAGGAAATGTAACAGGTTATCGCTCGTCAACAACTAGTACCTAAAAGCAAAAACTGCGGAAAATCACGCGTAATTTTTCAACGAAAAAGGTCATGACGACGCAATAGTTAATTTATCACTTTTTTACGTACATAAATCAATATAAATATATTTCGCAACAAAATTTTACTTTCACTATATTTATATTTCATTTATTAAATAAACGAAGTAAACTATAATTTATAAGAAATAATGAGATATCTTTTAATAGGTGGTAGGCTGCCGCCCGGGGAAGAACCACCGCCACACCCAAATCTACCGTGAAGCAATTTAGTGTGTTTCGGAAAGAGGGTGTGGATGCCGGAGTTCACTAAATACAAGGCGACCATATTAGTCCTCAGAAGTAGCAACTCATCTATTTGCGATTTCAGGTAGGACTAAGGTACAGTTGCAAGTGGAAGTCCATGGGTTACAGTGACCACTTAAGACCAGGTGGCCCTGCCCGCTCGTTTGCTACTTTTATACATTAAAAAAAACTTATTTTCCATAAATATATATATTCATTTATTAAATAAACGAAGTAAACTATAATTTATAAGAAATAATGACATATCTCATTTAGTGGTGCGCTTGACACGTTTCAACGACACATTGTTTTCCTTTGCTAAGGTATAAGGTCTATTCGAAAGGAAGAGAAATATTTGTTGTCCTGTTTAAGTTATTAATTCTGGATTACCAGATTTCATACACAATTTAAAGTCCTGAATTATCACGAGTATTTTCTGATATAGGTATTCCAGCGGATAAAAAATTCACGGATAAAAAACGCACCTTGAAATAAACAAAGATACCCAACGGTAAGTAACGGTAAGTCGGAGTAAACTTTTAGTAGTAAGTAGTAGTTCCAGGGATTAACGCGTTTAAACAAACAAACAATCTCCTTAGAATTATTGTACAGGCTCCGGATGGAGTGGTTATTGACCCTTTCTCTACGCTGGAGTATGTGAGTTCGATCCTCACCCAGAACAAATGTTTGTGTGATGAACACGAACGTTTCTTCTTTGTCTGGGAGTAAAATTGTCTATATTAGTATATATCTAAAATTACTAGTATACACTCTATCTTTTTTTTTCTTTTTTTATGGCTGAAGCACAGCAAGCATGCAAACGGCTCACCTGATGGTAAGTGATCACCGTCGCCTATGGGCATGGGCAACACCAGAGGAGTCGCCAATGCGTT
>DWNH01000209.1:0-17539 GCA_018249895.1 Tiana niger
ATGCAGTCGAAGTGCAATATTCAGTGATAACCTATTGATTTATTAATAGAGATACTTTTGAATAATTTTGTTTTTAATGCTTTCTTCGAAAATTTATATATACAAGACCGAAGTCTATACAACTCTATACCTACAGCCGAAGTTGACCAACTCTTCGACACTTACGGCATTCAGACGCTAAATTATACTCGTATGCAATTATCGCAATCTAGCCGGTTAATCGTGCTATTAGTGTCGCCAAGATAGGTTTTTCGACCTAGTTATTCATTTATGTGCAGCAGTACCTACCACAGATTTAATGTTCGTTCGGTAAATGTTATTAGGCGTAATAGTTTTAAACGTTTTCACGTACATAGTTGTAGAGTTCTGGCGCGGCGTGTAGTGAATAATTACCTACCAAAGTACCTATTCGGAGTACGCTATCTATCCTTAGATGTATTTGTTACGTTAAAGTTATTTTCATTTCATTTTCATTCATTCATATTATTACCGATCCGTTTACTTTTGTCCTTGGTAATTCTAGGATTTATTTGTGTCCTGTTTTTGTATGCTTTTTATTAAAAAGTATATTAATGGTTTATCTACATATTTAATTGCATAAATACCTATTGTAAAACTCCAAAAGTGTTTGAAAAAGAGATGGCTAAATGATTTTTAGTTGAATTGGTGCAAGATCTCAAAAGAAGAGGCTAGCTTGACGTGGTAAAACGCGTCATAATAACACGCGTTAATAATAAATAGCAACAGGTTATGTAGAACAGACATGGCAGGTCTAATAAAGTGGATTATTTACAATAGTATACATATACCTACTAGTACCTATACTAGATACGACCATCTTAGTCCTCACAGTGGCAACACATTTGTGTTCAATCACAGGTAGATAGACTTACGGTACTGCTTGAGCTGAAATACGGACTTAACACCGTATCATCAGGTAGCCTGTATCTTCGATTACTATGTACTTAGTTACTAATTTCTTTTAAAAAGGTCGTCTTTAGTGAGTTACAAAAAAGCTTAGAAGAAATATCATTTAAAATATCCCTGTTTACCTACAGATACAGATAGAGGGTGTACATTTGTAATATAATTATAGCTTAAGCAATAGATACTGATCTAATTCAAAGATTTTTATATTTGGCTCCGAGCGAAGTGAGGAACGTGGATTTTATTTAAAACTTGCGAAACATTCAAATGTTTGCAGACATTTATTAGTCTAGTTCTAAAATAATGAGTAGGAATTTCTCTTGACCTAGCTCATTCATGGTCAGGATCAGTCGTGTCTGACCTTCGTCGGTTTGTACATCTGGTTTCAAAGCGATTGTGGAGTGACCTCAGTCAGCCCTTCACAAGTAATCAGAGGTGAGGGTCGATTGTTACAACGCCAATAGGCAATAGGCAAATATAATTAATATATTTGTGAAGCGAATTGCAAAATTGCAGTGAACCTTGATGCTGCCTGTTAAAAGTTATTTAAAATAATACTCATAATCATACAATAATATTATATGCACCAAAAACTATTCCTCCTCGAATGGAGCCCACACGTAGATGGACTGATGACCTGAAAATGATCGCGGGAAACTGATGAATTTAGTAGGCGTAAGTTTTTCATTTTATACAATAATTATCACTTGCTCTTAGGTGAAGGAAAACATCGTGATGAAACCTGCATGCCTAAGAGTATTTAAGAAGAAAAAAAAAAAAAAAAAAATTCTCGAAAAATCATGTGAAGTCCACCAACCCGCACTTAGCCAGCGTGGTGGACTGTGGCCTAAACCCTTCTCATTCGAGAGGAGACCTGTGCCCAGCAGTATGTTGGTGTTCAAATAAATAAAAAATAAAAAAAATTAATTAAAACAAACATTTATATATAACACACTAATCAGTAATGATTACTTTAAATAAAATAAAAAATCAACATTTTAAATTTACCCACATTACGTCCGATCAATCATTCAACATTTGAACAAATTCTATTTTCAATCGAATTAATCAGATACTATTAATCAAACATCTGTTGATAAAATTCTAAACAGTTTTCTTTTACGCTCCGTTATCAACATAGCTACCGTGCGGCCTCCTTTATCGAGCTATCAGATAAGCGAAAACGAATGGTCGTCCGTAGATTGATATGCACCCGATGTAGTTTGTTCGGCGACGACCAGTATTACCACTATTTGAGATTAATTGACCAGGTTTTTATATAAAGCCTGGCCTGGTGGTCTAGTGGTTAGCGAACCTAACTGCTAAACTGGAGGTCGCGGGTTCGATCCCCACCCAGAACAAATGTTTGTGTGAATGAGCATGAATATTTGTTCTGTGTCTGGATGTAAAAAAAAATTCTATTCAAGTACCTATGTATTTAAAAATAATTTGTGAATGTTTATCAGTTGTCTGGTTACCATAGCACAAGCTCTGCCTAGTTTGGGATCAGATGACCGTGTGTGAGTTTTCCCAAGATATTTATTTAGATATATTTGTATTGATACGTAGTATCACTTTTTTTAATGATTTCCTGCATTTTTAATAACAACTTGCATGCCTGCATGATGCGTGATTTTAGTAATTGTTTAGCTTTTTTTATAATTTATGGTATATTGTTTTAATTTCGTTCCGTTTCATGTCAGATTCAAGTGTTTATGTATATCATGTTTTAGGCAGCAACTAGGATGTAATTTGAAGATGTGTAGAAAATTATTTGAGTTTCTCAATTGCTTCAAAAGATTTTCAATGTAATATAGGGATTTAATAATAACTTCATTTATTTTATAGGTTGGTTTAAGACTGTACTTGTAACAGCAAGGACTATTTATCAAGTTATTTCGAAAAGATGATAAGCTTGTAAGACATCCATGATACAAATTAATATTGTAGCAAACTAAAGTTACACAAGGCCGCGTTGCTACCGATGAGAAGTTTTGAACTAGCCAAATATTTAAAATCTACCGCCATCTTTCAAATCAAAACATAGTTTCTTGGTTGTTGTTTAGTTATAATTCTATCGCATTCGCTCCATTTAATACTTAGGACATATGTACTGTACGCAGTTTTGTATCGTGTAAATACATTTTGTTCTTAATTTAATATCACATGTATAAAGATAAAGATATTGATGCAATAGGGAGCTTAATGTTAAGGTAAATATAAACACCTTTATAGATTGTATATGACCAAAACGAACACTTTTTAGTAATTTAAATTAAAACTTTTTTTTTGAGTTAGGAAGTACAAATATTTTTAGACATAGATAATTTTTTTATATCAATTACGAATGGTTTTAACATCGCAGTTGTATTGTGTGTGTATGTGTGTATAACGTAAGTTGGTGTGTGGTGGCAGTGAGCAAGGCGCAGGCGCCGCCGCCGCCGCTGCGCGTGCCGCTGTCCGGCTGGAGCGGCACGTCGAGCGCCTGCTAGCGACCGCCGGCGGCCCGCGTCGCCGCCGCACCTACCCTCGCCCCCCTCGCCCCGCTCCCGCCGAACGCGCATCCCGCGCACGCGCTGCTCGCCGTCGCGCACGCACTGCTAGCCCCCGCCGGACACGCCACTGCGCCGCCTCACGCCCGGAAACAATCCAACGCGCCCGCACCGGCGCCCCCGCGAGACGAACTCAAAGACAATAAAGTGCAAGTGATACGCACCGCACCACCGCCGGTCGGTGTCAAGGACGAGCCCGAAGACTCCACGGTGCTTCCGATCGAGCGCGTCACGATGCCTACGGACGATGTCAGCGACCTCCGCGACGTCGTCGATGCTATCAACCGTCTGTGTGAAACCATGAAGACTTCTGACTACGTTGAACCCGAGCGTCACGAAACGAGAGAGGACGTTGTTGTTGAGGACATTTGTGATGTGTTAGTTGAACCCAAGGAAGTTGTAGTGAACGAGGTAGAGACTTACGTCGCTGAACTGTGGAGTGATGCGTCCTCGGCCTGGGTTGACAGCATCGAGGCTGTTTCAAACTCCTTCCCAATTCAAACCGAAGTGATAGAGACTGTAGCTGATAATCCTCCCGCACAGGTTGTAGATAATATAGTGAACGTGACTTCGAGTCAAATGGAAAACTTAGAAACTGTAACATCGAATCGTTCAAATTTAGACGAAAATGTAGTAATTATGTCGACTAATCAATCTCTAACTAAGGTGGAAAAGGTAGAAAGTGTAGCTATAGACTCGTCGATTAGTCAATCTGTAAATGTCGAGACTGTAAGTTTAAATTTACCTGTCACTCGTGTTGAAAACCCAAATGTTTTCACAACCACAAATAAAGTTGAAACCATAAGAACAACGCAATCATCGATTCAGATCGAGAATGTAGAATCGATATTATCTGACCGCTCTCCAACAAGACCAGATGACATAAGAACTGTAGTGTCCGATCCAGACCTACTAACAATGTCTTGTGAGCCGGCCAGTGAGATGTACTACACGGCTTCATCCGAAGTGTCCTTACTCTCAGACTTTGAGATGCCCGATAGGATTCCTCAAGAGGAGTCTTTAGACCGGGAAACTGTAACCAGAGATAATAGAGATGGTGTGATGGCCGGCCACGTGGCGGCCATGCGGGAACGTTTCGAAAGCATGACCCGAACGAACACGCCTTGTCCCGACCTTATGCGTTCGGTGTCGCCATCTTTAGATGTTTATAGAAACATCACACCGTCACCAGATCATTTAGGTTAACAGTTTTATTCGATTTCATATTTTAGCGACATTAACATTTTTTATGTCATTCGGGGTTTCATCTTAGACTGTGTCAATTTAGGCATTCTAAATTTCTGTATCGGATAAGTAACATAAGGTAGAAATTCTCAGTAGGTACCTACTGCTAGTGTTTCGAACATACTCGTATGTAATAACATTTTAGATGTAATGCATTAATTGTGCATAGAATTCATTTAGGAACTTTTTCAAATAGGTCTACTTCCTTGTATACTTTCATTATAATCTCTTCACCTACAGTATTCATTAGAAAATATTAATTGGCAAACGTATTTCATATTATCACTGCATTTTCGTATATCGTAAAAATTGCTATGCATTTATGTAAAATGTCCTTCAGGGTTGCCAGTCGTCGTAATTTACTATGAGGGCGCTTTTCTGCTACCTTAACTTAATTTGGTATGGGGCTCGCGTTAAATTATTACGAATTTAACAGTAAGAAAATGGAAACCTCGTGAAGTATACTTACTAGCAGTATTTAAAGTACATCGTAATTAGTTATAATCGAAATATAATTCCCAATTATTAATTACGATATATGTATATCATGCGGGTTTTTGTACGCAGAGTACAATTACCTACTCATTATATTTAGGAATGTTAGAAATATAATCATTTATTACTTGTAACTGAGTTCAAGCTAAAATATAGAAATTGATAGCAGTTTCTGCTTCCGTAAAGGAATAAAGTGCCAACGGCGAGTTCACACTTTGTGATTAGGTTGTGATACATTTTCATCCGTTTCGCATTAAACGAACAGGTACCTACATATCGAAAAAAAATGTGTAATCATAGCAGTAGACATTTCTTGTATCGTGCGACACTGTCGGAAACATAGAGGATAGTTAGTCGAATTTGTATCGATTTTTAATCCATAAAGTAATCCCAACAAGAAGCAGGGAAATGTAAACAAAGCGAGTGTGAGGAAGTCACCGCGAGCCATTACTACGATTGCAGAGTTGATTATCTTAGTCCGCAGAAGTGGCGACGCATTTGTCTGCGAGTTTGGGACTGAGGTCCTACCTGAGGTTGCATGCGGACGTTGCAGTTATCACTTAACACCAGGTGGCCTGCACGCTCATTTGCTACTTTTATTCAATAATAAAAAAACCTTTGATTGTGTCTTCATAATGAGATTGATCTCGCACGATTTAGTTTACATTTAATGCCGCTTGTTGGCATTATTTTACATACATTATTGTATCGTGATTATGGGGGCGCTCAAATTTTTGTAGTTTTATATAAAATGTTTGGTACTAGTGGTAACACGTAACAATATTATACCCGATTAATTCAGACCAAGTAGCACGATAGTTAATTAATGCTTAGTTTAGTTAGTTTGTTATTCGAAGCAATGATTGTTTTTAAAGTATATTTAAGGTTACAATTTTGACAGTGGACTAATCATGACGAATCGTAAAGGTGTGGATATAACAAATAAACAATAAATTTCAATTACAAAGCGCTAATGACCTAGCGCATTTGTTATGACGTTAGGACAGCACAGATAACAATAGGATGTTTTATCTGATACAGGTACTAAATGAACTACACTACTTAATTATCTAGCCTTTTGAATGACGTATTGTGCTATTCCTTACAATATTTGTAGGCTTTCTAAGCTAATAATTTTATTAAATGTTAGTTTCTTTGTCATGTGGCGGAATTATTTGTTTTGTAATTTGTTGACCCTGGCTGTATGCGTGTATTAACCTGGTGCGGTGTAAATCTGTCTAAAACGAATGTATTTTTTATTAAAAGACCGCTTTGTTCCTCTAATAAAACTTAATTATTGAATTATAAATAGAGGACTTCTTGTTTTAGATATAATCTGCTCTAGTTGTCAATATTGCGGAGTGTAAACAGTATTATAACAGTTACTGTGAATTTCAGAGAAAGAAATTTCAGATCGATAATACTAAACTTTCACTATATTGTATGTGATGTTTACCGTCAGTCAGATTACAATATTAAATTGTCAATCTGATATGCGTACCTAAATATGTTTTGAAAATAAATTTTTATTCCATGTTTTTGTATTAACATAACCTGTTAGTCTAATTTTCCATAACAACTTATCAGGTAGAGTTAACAGCATGTTATTTTAGATAGAAAAATTTCCAGAATTACTTTATTGTATGTGTTAGATATATCTATATTATATATACTTACTATGTTTTTACATCTGCTGCTGTTGAAATCTTCCATTCAATCTCCTCCATGTATCTGTTATGGGTTATCCATAAATTATGTCAGCTGAAGTTCATGATTGTTGATCTGTCGCAGTTACAAAAATGTGACCATCACATTTGTGTAATTTCCTAATGTGACGTCATGATGGATTTTGCACTTTTAAATTAAAATAGCATATGCATATACGAATATGCTGTAACATTCGAGTGTAAACATACAACGAAGTGTGTGTTGATTTTATGAGATGAGTCATTCAACCAATTATTATTAGATTATTTATACACGTCGAAGCATTTTACTCGTTCTGTTAATCACACCATTTTAACTTAATTTATAGATAGCCCCAATTATGTTGTTGAATTGTTTATCTTCTGCAGAAAGTAGTGCTGTTACAAAATTAAAAGATGCCTTATAATAAGGACATGGTTATTTTCAGGTGTAAAATGGTTCTAACATTACGTTCAAACGCTGTGGCTACTTTGAGGATATCATGGTTTCTAAAGGTGTAATGTGGGCACTAGTTTTACTTAAAATATACAATAGATACTTTTCTGTATATATACTGTAGATACTTGAGCAAACCTTGGGCAGCAGACGTTAAATCTATCAACATTAAAAACCCATTATTTCAAGATACCATCAATATAAGAATAAGTCAGATGTTTTGTTACTATGTTCAATTGATATTGTTACTTATACAAGGTATAGGGAGTGGGCTGTGGTTTTGTTGATTATTATGTGTGTATGTGTTGTACGAATTTTATTAAGTTTGTTGCATTTATACCTTTAAAAAAACTAGTGCTTCTAGAGATCCTAAATGTAAATCCTATTGAGATATATTTATAACCTTTCCATTGACTTTTATTATATTTTAATCGTAAATATAGATTACTAATTAATTAGTCATTTGTTGGACCACGTACCGATATATTGTATAGATTGATCTGTTCAAATTTTCAGAGTTCAGTAAAACTACAAAAGATTTTCGATCAACCGTGTTTGGTAAATGTGAATCGGTTAAGAGATGTCAAGCTATATATACGATACATCGTTACGTCTATGTATTAGGGTGAGTTGCAATGTAAAGGCCGGACCACTCATATACGTTACTCCTGTGCGTTTGTGGAGCCGTTTTACTAATTACGGTACGCGCACAACTTAAACGTTTTCTTTGGCTTCAAGTGTTTAATTATGAGCTTTTTGTAGCCCGAGCGATACACAAAACAACCCTTCACCTTATCGCAATTGCTTTATGCGCAGATACTTACAAAATTAAAAGTATTAAGTTTGGCGCGTACCGCACTTGCTATTTTATTTGTCTCTGAATGTTGTCTATGTTTAAGTTATACTTACGCTTCGTCATGTTGAGCTCATTGTAACAGCTAATTATAATTAAAGTTGCCATGTAATGTTAATAATATTTATAGATATTGAATAATTTGTTACAACTTATTTTTATAGCATCAATTTGTTTAATGAAATTATCTGTTGTGAATTTTTCTACCAAAATGTTTTATCAAATATATTAATTATTATGTGTTGGTTTAATGGTGATACTAGTTAAATAGAATTTCTATCGTAAGCCTGTTCTTATTATAATTATAGGGTTTGGTATTAATATTTCTTCTAACAGTCTAGTGGATAGTTGTCGTGTAATATAAACGTGTTATGTATACAAGCGACTTTTTATTGTAATTTAATATACAGCTTTATTAACAAAAAAGTTTATTTTACTAGGAGCAAAAGGAGACTCCCTTTGAGTGGGAACCGTTAGCTTTATTTACGTTAGGTCATACAACTTGAGCATTGACTTGAGTGTTTTGTAGTAAGGAAATATTAAAATAATAAAGTCGGTTCACACCCTCAGTTGGCCCCCGTACGGTGCATAAATCAAAAGCGAACATTCAAATCCAGAGCATTTATTGAGTAAAATAGTCAAAATTCTACAAGAATAGGCAAACGTCACAACTTCACGTGGAAACGCTTAAGAAAAAAAATTTCAAGGCAAAGAACATTTACATATCGTCGTTACGCTTACACACATCTCAACACCGGAATCGAACGGAGATTAACAAGTGCGGAGGGGGGCCGCCAATCCAACAACGCAAGTTGTGACGGAGGTCGCCTGCGCCGGAGCGGCAGGGAACTGCCGGCCGCCTCCGCCTTACCTGCCGCTAGCCGCTACCGGTACCGCGGCACCACGTGCTGCAGCCCCGGCATGCCGCCCATGCCCGGGAACACCACGCCGCCCATGCCGCCCACGCCCGCCGGCATCATCCCGCCCGGCAGCAGCATCCCTGCACACAAGGCGCGGTCAGGGCGGGCCGCCGCGGGCGCACCGGCAACAGGGGACCGGGGTCCAACACGCGGCAAGCCGGTGTGACTGATGAACAATCGCCTGTCGCCCGGACCTCGCCCGGACCACCACCGCCGCGCGGCCGCCGCCCGCCCGCCCTCCGGCCCGCCCGGGCGCCCGGCGGCCGCGCGGGCCCGCCCAGTGGCGACTCGTAAGGTGCAGTAAGCGAAGGAACACAGGTAGGTAGGATAAATAATTCACATGAAAATCACACTGTCAAAATACGGCGATGGTGGTATCGATATCCGGTACATGCATGTTCGGTGCGCTTCGGGCCGGCCGCGGAGCCCGGCCCGCCCGACGACTAGTCCTCGGTACATGCACATCTTAAAGCGACAAAACTACTGTACGTAAATATAATATTAGTGTACCCACCCGTGAACCGACAAGGGTCGCATCGTATACGACGCTACGAAAAGTCGAGACAGTATAAAGAGCTACTACATAAAGCAAGTCCATTAAGGAATGTGAATAAAATTACCGCTCGTTTTGGAATCCGACGCTCCGATAGTGCGGATGGTGCGGATGGCACATCAAAGGCACGGTTTTAGTCTTGAGTGTTACGCACGGGTCGGTCGTCTCTATGGGGAGAGGCGGAGGTCGCCCGGTGTTAGTGGGTGTTAGGGGTGTGAGTCTGAGTATCGGACAAGCTGTTACATGTTACGTGTGAGGCCGCGGCGGCTGCCGTGGCGCCGCGCGACACTTACTATGGCCGTCTGCTAGTTCAGAGTCAGAGTTCAGACTATCAAACAACAACTAAGGCTACGGTATCGTTCGCCCGATATTCGGTGGTGGTTGGTACCCTGCCGTGGAAAACAAAAATAAAATTGACACGACAAAGCACAGTTTTATTTGAGAATTTTAAATGACACGACTCGGTCCATTTTCCACGCAGATATGTCACATGTACATCTAGTTACAGAACCACGTTTGTATAATAGAAAAATAATTGAGCAAACCTAAACATTATCACTATCATTAATAATGCTACATCGTTATCGTAACACTTTAGACACTAAACAAAACCACCCATTCTAACTTATACAATCCTAAAGTATGTAAATGCCGAAATAAGTCTATCGTCTGATACATTGCCAATATAGGTTTCTTTTCTTGTAATATATATTTTCATTGATATAAAAATATGGATGTATAGTTGAAGTAGCAGCAGACTTACCGTGTTTTAGTTTCAAACTAAAACTAACAGTACCCAACAGATGTACATCAAAATTACTACAAGTGGTCAATCAATCAATCAATCCAATTACTTGGTGGTTCTAATGTTACTATACCAGATAATTATATGAAAGACGAGATCAACTTTTAGCTCTCTAGTTGCTACTGACATGACCTGCTTGCTTAGCAGGACGCGGACAGTCTTCTAGAGTGGCTTGTGAAAAGGTAAATATACAAATGTTAAAATATTGAAACACTAGATTTCATTCATTACTATTTCACTTTAAACATACATTTTCGATGTTTCATACATGTATAGTTACAAAGGAGCCACCTGCCTGACGCCTGCACGTCGAAAATATTCGAAATAAACTTTACTAAAATACTGTAAGTCTCACTGTTTAGTTCATGAACCTATTGTTTCCTACTCCTGTTATCTTGAGAATGTGTCGAATGCAGTCTTTCTTAGCCTTTTGTTTTACAATACAATCAAGTCTGATACATCATACAATATTGTTTTTAACAAAATTGGACTTTTAACACCAAGTATATATTACATCATTAATATTAATGTGACCTATTTAACAATATTTGTACAACAATTGTGTTTGTGTCTCGCACCTAACATAGATAGAGTAGAAATCTTAACTAAACCAATGCTGTTATCTGGAAACACAGCAACATTTATAGTCTCATGTATGAACATCTTACAACTTCAGTTTAATAATTTATAACACAAGATTTATACTGGTACACTTCTACATATCATCAAAATATATACCAATGTAAATCTTAAGAAATGGCAGTACATTTATCAGTAATGGAATCATTTTATTGGAAAAATTTGGTCGTTAGTTGCGAATCGTCACTGCGTTCTTCACCCACGGCACCACAAAACTGTTCAAATTATATCAGTGCCAATTATAGCTAGAACAGATGTATAAGAGTATACGGCTAAATATTCAACGAATGATAAAGTTTTATCAGCACCTAAATGGTTACTGAGTTATCATCGATAACATGTATATAATCATATAAAAATAGGTCAAATAAAAAAATTATGAAGTTTTATACCAAGCTGAGGAGAAAATGTTGTTTTAAAAAATTGCTTTGTATTGAAACACGTCACCTGTCTAGTTTCACTATAATAATTTACCATTTAATTTTGTTAATTTAATGGTAAGTCTACTGCAATACTGTAAAGGAAATAATTTAAACCTTTTTATAAACTAAGTTTTTCGTTACGTGACGCCAAATTAATACTGACAAATTCTTACTAGGTGCTCTAAAGTGGTTGTAAATGAATGAATGTATGCATGAAAAGAAAATATCAATTATTTTTTCTTATATTAGTTCTTATATTATAACTACAATTATTTGATAGTCAGTTAGAAGTACACATTAAAATTAAATTACAAATTATATTGCATAACATAACCGATCAATGTTGCTTACTAATAATACATAAGTTTTGTTTTGCGATATTCCTTAAAAATAGTTTTTTTTCCTAATTCTGTTCAATAGTTAAATGTTTTATTTAATTTGATTTCAACTTTATTTATTTTATGTTTAAAAATTGATGTATAGTAATCATTATTATTGTCACTAACAATACTTATAATTATTTCATTAAATTTGTGCGGGAATTAATGTTGTTTGATTTTAGAATTTTTTTAGCACTCTGCATTTTATTTAATAATGGGCTTGTGGTATACGCATCAAAATCTTAAAAATTATGGTAAAATGCATTATTGTATATAATATACATAAACTAATAATTTTTTGACAAATGTTTAAAAGTTTAATTTAAAAAAATTGAGATTCCTTAAAAAACATAAATATCAAATTTTGTAAAATAAATTTGAATAAAAAATTGGAATGAACAGTTCAAGACACCTAGAATGATATGATTTAGATTTCTTATGTTGTTCAATATATAAATACGAGGTGTGTCTTTATGAGCAACTCATTAGACTCCTTAACTAAATAATCAAATAGCAATAGCAGTACAATCACCGAACGAAAACGAACCTGACCCGAAACGCAGCGACGACCCGCAACGTGCCCGCTAACGGTTGAAGTAGCGGGCGTATTGTGTCGGTGTGGCGGGACGGGGAGGCGGATGGAGGTGCGGGGGCGGGGGCGGGTACTGACCGGGCTGCAGCGGGCGCGCGTGCATGAGGTTGAACTGCGGCATGACGGGCAGCACGCCCATGACGGGCGGCATGGACACGGGCACGCCGACGCGCACGTGCTGCAGCTGCTGCAGCGGGAGCACCTGCGGCACGAGCGGCCGCCGCAGCGCCGCCGCCGCCTGCTGCTGCCGCGCCGCCGCCGCCACCGCCGCGGACATGTGCGCCGCCACCTGCGCACCCGCACACGTCACACACATTATATAAGTACCTATACACCTAGTATGGGACAACAATTTGAGATATACTAAGTTATTATTTAACTAGTTTAATTCATAATGACATCGATTACGTGCTAATTGTATTGTAAATAATAATAGTAAAATTACCCTGGATTGATATTAAATTAATATTATATGGTACTAGTGCAGGGTGGTACAAGTGCCACAAACATTTGAAACGTAAAGATATACGTAATATTATTGTACTTTGGACAGTAAAGCGTGACCCTTAGTCCTCAGGAGTCGTCAACTCATTAGTGTACAATCTCGGGGCTATAACACTACAAGAGGTTGAATGTAAACTTCTATGAGATAAGATGGTTTTGCTAGTTTAACACTACACTAATTCAGCTGTTGTTCCATTTCACTGCTAAAAATGCAGGCTTGAAATTGGTTCAACACAGCCACCTGACAACGTCACGCATTATAAGTTAAGAAATACTCACCGCTGTATAATATGCATAGTGCCATTTCTAAAAAATAATTAACTTCTTTGACATACTTCTGGATTAACACTATTATTTTAGTTATATAAGTAACTTACATATATTGTAAGTCAAAGGAAAATCATCTAGGCTAAGTAAAATAACAGCAAAGCATCTGTCAAAGAGATATTACTGGTATCTCAATATGACATTATTGTCATGTTCTTTAACTGCACAAGGAGAAAAAAAATTTGAAGAACACAATTTATAAATAACATCAACATTAATTGGGTTAAACAATTATTAGTCAATCAAATATTACTTACCTGTTACATTAAAGTTATTGAACTACTATGTTCATGGTATTGACTGCTGAATACCTCTAATCAAATTAATAAAATCTAGTTAAATGACTAGAGAAATGCAAAAATGTACAATAGCATATGTAAAAATTAAAACAGCTAATAAGATTATATGCAGACTAGTGACAACAAATATTAGATGAAAAAAAAAATCAAAATAAACGAATTTAAACAAAAAAGAAAAATGAACTGACTAACTAAACTAATAGAAAACAGTTAAACAAAAGTGTTAAACACAAATTACTAATTATAAACAAAAGAAAAAAGATAATACCATTAGAAATCTGAACTAAGCTAGCTTTCAATGACTAACAGAAGAACAGAAAAACAAAAAATATTAAATATAAACACTAAAAAACTAAAAAATGAATTAAAACAACATTAATAGGCCATGGATGAGCAAAGAAAACTGTTAATTCAACCAGCACGACAGACAATAATAAAAAATTGGTCACGTACAGAATATATTACCTCTGCCTGACTAGTGCTAGGCGTGATCATGGCGGGCGCGGGCGCCGGGGCCGGCGGAGCGTCAGGCTTAGGCTTGGGACGGTATTTGGAGTGCCTCGCTCTGATCTCCTCGAGGGAGACGTCCTCCGGCGGGTGGATTATCTTGGAGCCGGCGCCCGTGGCCGTGACCAGCGGACACGAGTTGGCGGCCGGCGGTCGCACTGAACCGTTCTCTTTGGGCTCAGACGAAGTCGTCGCTGACGTAGTCGGCGGTGCGCTTATTGTAGCATTGCTGCGAGAATAAAATCAATGCATCTAAACAAATGAGGTAAAAAATAAAATTAAAAATTGATATCTTGGGACAACTCACACACTGCCATCTGATCCCAAACTAGGCAGAGCCTGTGCTATGGTAACCAGAAAGCATAAATAAATATAAACATACAGAAATATTTTTTTTGTAAATACATATTTATATAGATAACAATACACCCAGACAAAGAACAAATATTCGTGCTCATCACACAAACATTTGTCTTGGGTGGGGTCGAACCCACTACCTCCCGTTAAGCAGTCAGGTTCGCTAACCACTAGACTAAGAGGACGGTCAAAAAAAACTAATACATTATTGACCATGTATACAACATTTAGATTTTATTCTAGATCAATTTTATCAGTGGCCGATGCATTGCAATCACTGATAATCATTTTACTACAATGGAAATCATACCAAAACTCTACAATGCTCCACCATAACATTAAAAATAGGGTACAGGTGAATATTTTATTATTCAAAGTTAAGTTAGGAAACTGCAATGCAAAGAAAACAATATAATTCTTTTTTATTTTTTATTGTTAAACACACACACACACACACACACACACAGAGAGAGAGAGAGAGAGAGAGACACACACGCACGAACACGCACACATACCCATGTATTTGGGAACACATAAACTCATACTATACATACTATACACACATATCTCCCACCGGAGATAAATGTCACTTGTCTTAAAATTTAAGTTTCTCATTTTAAGTGAGTGACAAAATTGTACTGAAATAATATTATATGATATGAGCAAACAATGGCATGTGTGATGCCGCACTAGCCAAAGAAACAGAAAGAAAACTTTATGTAATCTAAATTAAAACAGTGATTAATTCTGTGGTATTTCATGGAGTTTCACCACAATAATTACATGATCCCATAGACAAAAAAAATTGTGCGACTCCAATGAAACAACCATAATTTAATTAACAAACTAATTCACATTAATATTTCCTACCATTTCGTGTCACGGTAGATAGACAATGCAAATAATTAGGTTAACAAGAAATTTTATGAGGCCAAATATTGGGGTCGCTTAGGCCGTCGGGGAAATGATTGAAATACTGTCAGAAGCTTGCGTGATTTATCATCATTTAATAATATTAAGGTTAATAGAATTAATACACCTATTGACCTTATCTAAGAATCTCAGAAAAAATTGACTTAGACAGTAAATCGTTTACTTTTGGTTTTAAACAAAAAAAGTCTCATTTTATAATTTATTAACGGTTCTATAATCAGCTATATTAATTGGATTAGCTTGCAACTTCAGGCAGTACCTTGTTCCTACCTGAGATCTGAAATAGATGCGTCGATACTTCTGAGAACTACGATGGTCGCCTCGTATTTAGTGGAATTCGACAACCACACCAGTCTTCCGAGACACAATAAACTGCTTTTTCAAAATAACTGCTGGTAGATTTGGGTGTGGCGGTGGTACTTTCCCCGGGCGGCAGCCAACCACCTAAATTGCCCATATTACTCAAGTAAACCGACAAACAACGATAACATAGCTTAACCCCGTTACCGCACTTACTTAACACCTTATCTTCTATCTTTAAAGCCCCGATGGGAGCTTCATCTCTTGTTATCTCACGTTAATCTAAGACTTGTGTCAATATTTTTAAACGACTTTATGGCTTGGAATTTTGGACTTAAGTACCTAGTTTTGTTAGCCCAAGACTTATCTCACGTTACATAAAGTTTATGTTTTGTATTTACTTATAAGTCGGTCCATTTATTTTATCTTTGGAAGAAATAATGAGAATGCAGTCTACATAGTGTTAGCGGTCTTTGCAATACATAGACAACCATATTCAACTTAAGGCATATCGCAGTCCTACCACAGAATACCTGAAGATACTTTAATAGATGCGTTGCTACTTCTGAGGACTAAGACTGTTGCCTCGCATTTAATGAGCTTCGGTAACCACACCGTTCTTTCGACACCATATCGACTGTGAACTGGCAATACGTCCTATATAATTTTTTTGAAGATTTTATTTTTTAATACCATTTAGTATTGTTTTTTTTTTAATAATTACGTGTTTTTACTTATAACATAATCTGAGAATTATGTTATACTTACTTTTTTCGAATATGTCTCTACATAAAAGTTTTTTCTTTATATAATAAAGTTGTCAAAATCGAGATAGTACCAGTTGTCAGTTCACATTCGATATACTATATTGCTTCACGGTAGAATTAGGCGCGGCCCTGGTACTTCACCGCTCGGCAAACCGTAGTAGACTATCCTATCTATACTATTATCATAAAGAGGAAAGATTTGTTTGTTTGCATTGAATAGGCTCCGAAATTACTGGACCGATTTGAAAAATTCTTTCACCATTAGAATCCTACATTGTCCGTAGTGAACATAGGCTGTATAATATTCTCAAAGAGATCCGTATAAAAACTTCAAATACCCGTGCGAAGCCGCGGCGGGCCGCTAGTATAGTATATAGTGAGTGATTATGTGGGTGATTTACTAAAAAAAATACCAGAATTCATAAATATTATCCTACATAACTTTAAAGGAGGTTTAAATATATATAAATTAATAGTCATCATTACATTACATTTCATTTCCATTATCAGAGAGATCGAATTAGCTTCGTTCAAACGTACAATTTCTTAGAATAAAAGTATACGTTACCAATAAAGACATTTCTATAAATCTTATTTGTTGAACATGGTTTAGACACGCTAGGCGTCTGTTTAATTAGAACAAAGCTTTCTTCGGTAGAGCTTCCACGCGACCTCGGGTACCTACTGCATTGCAGGTGGAATATTATATCTAACGTCTATTCTTGAACTCAATAACTCATAAATACATTATGTAACCCGCGTACGGTGCGGTTCATGATTGAAATTTAGCAACACTATTTTAAAAAATATTATTACTATCTTTATATTGATACGTGAAGGGAAAACTGCGGTTACTTTTTTAAGGATATTGCGCTTAAAGAGGAAAATGAGATTTAGCATTAAAGTGTAAATGGAAAATAAGCGCATAAAACTATTTTTTTTTAAGCCCCACACTAAGATTCTAGGATCTTGTGTCGTGGGTACCATGGACACACACACAGACAATTACACAAACACCCA
>DWNH01000210.1:0-17527 GCA_018249895.1 Tiana niger
TGGTGTAGTGGTTAGAGAACCTAAATGCTAAACGGGAGGTCGTAAGTTCGATCCCCACCCAGAACAAATGTTTGTGTAATGAGCACGAATATTTGTTCTTTGTCTGGGTGTATTGTTATCTATATAAGTATGTATTTACAAAAAAGAAGTATTTTTGTAAACTTTCAATGTATTAAATACCTTTTTTCTATTAGAATAAAGCGAAAGAAAAAAATTATAAAAAGATTTTATCTTGTTACGCCAAAGAAGTACAACTTCTAACGCGTGTACATAAGTACACACACTTTTTTTTCAAGAAACGTTCACCTCTTCGGACCTTTTGTACGTCATAAAAAGTCGGAACCAGCGCCCTTTAAATGTTACATCTGCATAGTAACAACATCTAGTACTTACTCATTCATTCAGAAAGTTTCTTTACGGAACACTTAAGAAATATTGCAATATCATTCCTCTGCAAAGTTTCTTCAAACAGTCGTTAAGCGTCATAACAACTGTTTTTATAAGTTGAGATAAGAGCAGTGTTGCCAGTGTAAATTCTCGTGCAAAAAATTTTTAAACGAACCTTTCTGTGTAATTTCTAATGTAAGAATCATTATTAGAAGGTAAACTGTAGATTTTCGATCCCTTTTTTGTGAATGATGTGCATTGAAGACTAAAATTTGGAACGGAAACTTATTGAGTAAAAATATCAAACGAACATGCAGGCCACCTGGTGTTAAGTGGTCACTGCAACTCATGGATACACTTGCAACTTCAGACAGTCCATTAGTCCTGAGATCGCAAATAGATGCGTGGCCACTTTTAAGGACTAAGATGAATTTAGTATTATGTGAACTCTAGCAACAACACCCTTCTTCCGGAACACGGTAAATTGCTTTACGGTATATTTGGGTGTGGCGGTGAAACTTCCCTGGTCGGTAACCAACCGCTTATTAGTTGCCAGGGAACACTTTAAGGCATCACCACATTTATGACAACCCCAATGAAGACCCGTGTGGTGTAGTGAGACCATGCCTGCCCACCCAGCCTACAGCAAAGATTAGATTCCCGGCGGGGCAGAAGTTTCAATGATTTCTTTTCCGGTGTGGGCGTTAGTGTAATTTTCTTTAATCTTTATGTGTCTGTGGCACACACATCGTAGTGTGACGCTGAGTGTGAAGCCTTATTTATTACTTATTTATCAGTCTTTCGGAGTTGTCATGTAGGTACCTACAATCGTTTGTCCCTGTAGCTCGGCACCAGAATACAGCTACGGTATCCTCTGCCTGTCGTACGAGGCGACTAAAAGGGGCTTTCGGGGTCGTGGATGGCAAGAGTGGGAGCTCGAACCATCCATCTAACGACCCCGGGGAGGCCGACGGCGTGTGTGGCCGCACTCCGTCGTCGACAGTGTGATGTATTATTGCGGTAAAAATCCTACATAACCCGGTATCACTCCCATGATACCCGGGTAAGTTGTGAATGGTTCCCCCACCGTCACCAAAAAAAAAATTAGAAACGACATATTTTGAAGGGTTTTTTGCTGAACCATTGTTAGTAAGGTATGCGTTTAAATACCGGCGTTCACAGTATTTTTTTTGCGACCTTTTAAGACCCGATTCAGTGGAGTTTGCATATATTATAGCGAATATGTTATATAATTTTGAAGGCGGTCGACTTTATATAATCCTCGGTGTCTGATTACAATATGATTCCGTGACGATTTGTATTGTTAATGCAATCTGGTGAGTGGTCGCCGTGGCGCACAAACCATTTGCAACACTTGTCCGTTGATGTTAAAATTAAATGATGTTTGTTTTATTTATTTTTAAGTTAAATTTCTCGGTTCAGATACTTATACCGATTTACTTCTAAAGGGCGTGTAAAAGAATGTTTTTGCTACAACTTTGCTTTTTCGTAATCATACCCATTATGTCATCCAATATCTGATATGATATTGCTTGATAGTTATATGTATATCGATTTCATTAAATTAAAACAGAAGTATTGTCAATACCCATTTTTTTTTAAAGTGCATTCGAAACCGGATGTATATTATATTTTAATTAAATTTTAATTTAGTAAGTAAGGATTAAAAGACTAAACAACTTAGTGTGTGAGATTAACATGTAGGAAAAAGTCATGCAATATTTTCCCGCATCTCTAATCTCTTAAGTAAATTAGTCATTTTGTGGGTATATTATGTAATATAGTCAATGGGTGCCAATTAATCGCGATTTTTTTTTCTAAAAGTTACGTTTGATATGAAACTGGTCTGGCCATTGGTCTATTTAACGAACCTGACTGCTAAACAGGAGGTCGTGGGTTCGATTCCCAGTCACGGCAAATGTTTATGTGATGACCACGAATACTTGTTCTGTGTATTGTAAATGTATGTTTATGTTGTTTTTTGTTTCGGTGTTTTTCTTTAGTTTTTAATTTATTAAACTGTCATAATTATTATAAGACGATATAATATTTATGACGTTATCGTGTATGGGAACATGACTGTTTCGAACTAATGTGGATCGTGATTCAATAATATGATAAATGTAACATTTTATTTTGGTCGATAAATATCTTATCTTTAGTGAACTGGTATGTATAAATAATAAAATCAATGTCTAGACTGGAGGGATTAGCTTAAGTTTGGTGGCCCTTGTAAATTTGGTGATGATCTGGTGATGGTTTAGTGATGAGGTCCGGAAATATACAACCAAACTCAACGTACAGGGATAATCTTTGCATCATCTGTAAGTGCTTTCATAGCAGGATTTCGCCGTTGCTGTTAATAGTCCAATCTAATTTAATTTCCACTTAACATCACGTCAGCTTCATTAACAAATGGCGCACTGAGGTATCACTGCCTTCCCGTGACGCAATTATGTACACTACATATTTAAATATAAGATAGGCATCTTAGTCCTTAAGAGTACACGCATGTACGATGTCATTGAGTAGGGAAGGCTCCGACTTTTGATTAGTTGTAGTACCCACTTAACATCAGATAGCTTGCATGTTGGTATTCGACAAAATATGCCTAAGATCATTATGTTTGATCACCAGTGACACCAAAGATGTGGTGATGAGACACTCGCGGCAGTCGTCGAGGTACCTCCTCGCGGAGAACGGCGACGGCTCCGTGGCGGACCTGCTCGGGACCACGCCGCCCCGCGCCAGGCAACGGGATAAGGAGAAACGGAAGTAATTGTTCAGTTTGTGGACTCTTTTATATTACTAAACGAGCATGCCGGACATCTCATGTTAGTGATATCTTTATATTATCTCAAATAGAAACAAAGATATTTACCTATATATATACATAGGTACATACTTCTAAACACTAAGTCGCCTTATTTTAGATGTTTATCAACATTAAAAATGTTCTACCCAAGACACATTAATATAATTAAATTAGTTCTTCACCGAGATATGCTTTATGTATAGCGTGGCAGTTTTCGAAACTATCAATACTTGTAAACAGTGGTTATATAATTGTTGTGGTGCAGGTGCCAGGTCGATCGAAGTCTATCTTGTAGATATTGCACATATAAAACCTTCCGCTTCCTCCACCATTCAAAGTCTTTGATATTGCAATATTTACTTCTGAAGTTGTCACTCACTCTGTTGCTATGTTTGTACACTCTGTTTTCTTAACAGATAATTTATAATAACGTCAGTACCTTGAGGCTCCGGTGGAAAACTATCACATTGTCTACTATGAGTTACAAGTTTATGGTTTTATTGTAATTAGTATCTACTATTTGTTGGACAATCTTATTCTTTTTCCCCTTTGTTTATAGAATTATACGCTATAAATTAGATTTGATTCTTTCGAAATAGTGTATGTTTGCTCGATGACAACAATTATTCAACAGTTATCAAAGATTTGGCTGCTCTTGGTTGAATGGTACTGACCGATTCTCACTCAGGACAAATGATTGTGTGATGAGTATAAATGTTTGTTCTATGTCTGGGTGTAATCTATACAAATATGTATTTAAATAATATATTTGTATGTAAGTAGGTATGTTTATAAGCTGTTACCATACTACGGGCTCTGTTTTATTTGGAATCAGACGGCCGTGTCTGATTTGTCCCAAAATTCATGAGTATAGTAATATTATTTGTCAGAACAATATTTATTGACAGAGCGCACACAATACTCAGGGGATTAGTCAGTAGTTAATTATATGAAAATACTTTCGTAGGTTCCTCCCCTTTTGATATCAACAATATATAAAGCTATACGTTGCCTCGTGTGATATAGCTGTTACAGTGGAGGCTGCCGTTCGACAAAAAATATATGATAATTAAGATTTCCGTCTCCGGTTCGGGTGTTGTGTCATTGTGTTTGTGTGTGTCCATGGCAACCGCAACTCGGGGAATCCCAGCGTGGGTTGCGAGTGCAAAGCATTTGTTTAATTATGCGTGTATATATACACCGTATGCATGGCATACGTTTTATCACTGGACAATATAATTACTATCTTATCGTATGTAACAGCTGTTGCTGAATATGTAACAAGTAACCTAATGTGATATGCTTTCAAAGAATAATTATGTAAATTGTAAATATATTTTATTCTATTAGTATGGTAATATACCATATACCTACTACTGGGCAAAATATCCAATATCCATGGAATGCAAGTTCATACAAAAATATAGTAGGTATATGAGGTTTCTGTACAGTAATCTTACTGTCCTGCCTCCTATTAATATGTATTATAAATGTAAAAGTTTGTATGTTTGTATTTTTGAATGTTTTGTTACTCAATAACGCAAAAACGGCTGCACCTATTTGGATGAAATTAAAAGCGAAAGCAAACAATTTAATTAGGAAGATAAGATTATTTTATTCACATTTAAAATTACATTAATAAGAATAGAATTATTCGCTGTAATATTTTACTTTCCAGTTTTACGAATCCACAGTCATTTGTAGCAAGTTATAAGCTTGCCTAACATTATGACATCGATAGTAGGTAAATATCGTGTGATTGAAGGCGCACTTGACAGAGCGGTTCACGTAATCAGCGCGCCGGTCAGATTGAAGCTGAAAGCTCAGCTTATCGTCAACTTAGTTATTCATTACATTAGAGAGCTTCAGGTTTAACTACACACTACACTACACTACAATACACTCGTTAGGTAGTTGTTATATACCACGGGGATATATAATTATTTTGTAACATGACCTTTCTGTTGAAATGGATGTGCCGAGCAACGTATAGGTAGTGTAATCGGTCTCTGATATATGTGTTAGAAATGATTTGATTATTATAGTCACTTTAGTCCTACCTGAAATCGCAATTAAATACGTTGATACCTCTGAGGACTAAGATGGTGGCCTTGTATTTAGTGCACTCCGGCATCCACACCCTCTTTCCGAAACACAATAAATTGCTTTACAGTAGAATTGGGAGTTGCGGTGGTACTTCCCGGGCGGTAGCCTACCACCTGTTACGGTGGTATTAAATTCGAAATTTTGGTACAGTGGTCACCATGGTATTCCGGGATCCAATGTCTGTTCCCGTTTGGGTTTAGTGTTGACGCTATGTGTGTTCATGATAAAGGGAATCCTGTCGCAGGGCTATAAATATATAATTACATTCAGCATATCACGAGGTCTTGTCGTCACCTACATTTATTATTAAGTATAGTTCAGGCAGTTATACACTTTTAATAAGACAATTCCAAATTAAATCGTACTTGGAAAACAAATTAGAAATTGTAAGGGCGGTATACAACGGTGTTCGACCAAGAGAAACAGTGAATGCTCGCTTGTTTCAGAAGCTTCATCGACTCTAGCGGGGGCGTTCTTCGGCCAGGCATAAACGAGAACAAGAAACAAACCTGTGAACCAAATCAGCCAATCCCACCAGGTTAGGATACTTTAAGTTTTCTATTTTTTTTTATGTGAAAGGTCTGGCAAACAGGTATACGGGCCACCTGATGGTAAGTGGTCACCGTCGCCTATGAAAATTTGCAACACCGGAGGGGTTGTCCTTGCGTTGCCAGCCTTCAAAGATTCTTTTAACGCCTTTTTGAAGAACCCCATGTCGTAGCCCAGTGGGAATACATGGATTAATGCATTTGATTGCCATCTCCGCTTTACACGAGATCCAGTATGTTTTTAAGTTAAAAAAATACTAGATATAAATAGAATTAGGTTAATAATCATGTTCGTTGTCTAATATGGCTTATGTTTCGATATGATAATGATATGATACCAGTGATAACATTCCCTTCATGCCAATTCGAAGTAAAAATGTTACTAGTTGACACGTTCAATGCCTCTATGTATCGTAGTGGACACGCTAAGCGTGTCGCCGGCACTGCAACCTGAAATAAACGGATACGCCATGCGCGTTCACGGGCGTTGTGTAAAGGTAACATGTTTGTTTTATTATTTGTGCGGTTGTATCAGTGTCGGTTAGTTTTGTAGCGCAGCGTAAAAAGTGTTTTAAGTGTTAGGTTAACGGTACTAATACAAGAGTTATAAGAACACGCAGGGCATGTGCGTCTGTGGCGTAGCTACAGATTGCCATGCCTAAAAATGTTACTACTACGTAAGTTCCAATTGGGAACGGAACCCTGAAATATCTGAATGGTCAACCAGCTTGATTATCGCCATATAAAAAATAATATTCAACTGTTAATAACGCGCGTAGCATTTTCAGAATAAAAAAATAAACCGGCACAAATAAAAACTTTTGCACGTAAAAAGAAAATTATATGACGTATGAGGACAGCCTTTACAAATTTTACATTTTTTTAAATCAATGGCTGGAAGGTTCTCTCCTTGTTCCTTCTAACAGCCGGCTCAGTTTTGGCATGTATTGGATCCATGGTTTTCTATAATAAAGAAAGAAAGAAAGAAAGAAATAATTTATTTTGATAAGTAATATGCAACTAGTAGTAAAGTGTGAATAAAGCTTAAATAATAACAATATGAACTTACAGAACGATTGAAACGGACCAACCTGAAACTGAGAAGGTCGAAGGAACGCGATTGGAAGCAAGAGATGGGCCAACGCGACCACAAGGCGGACTCGCTGCCGTCGCCAGCGCCGACCACCACCATTCCCCCAATGGTACATGTTTTATAATTTAACTTACTGCGTAAAACTAATAAACAGATGTGTTTTTGTTTTTAAAAACCCTGGCTCAATTGTGAAAGTCGGCCCGGGTCGTTCACAAAGGTTCCACTTGTCTTATGAAACGAAATAGAATTATGGTTATTTTGTATCAAAATGAAAATGATTACAAATATAGGTAGGTATACAATGATGATAGAGACACATTTAGAAAGTTCACCATTAAGTGTTCACATGGTAATTATTAATTATTGATTTAATATTCTGATAGTTTTATTAAAAATAAACTTAAATGAAATGCAATATGGGTAGGATACTGCACACTTCGATTGGTAAATTAGTAGACAAATGAGCAAAAGTCTGTAATATTTCATTTATTAATTGCATAGCGCGCGAACTGCACACGTTCCTATCTAAGCCCATTGACGTACAGTCGTGAGGAATGCCTTATTCATTTTCGCCCGATTGTATCCATAGTTTGCCATTGACATCAATCTGACGTTATACGCCATCTGAAGATCGATCTGCTATGTGTTATCACTGTACGGATCGGTAATTGGCTCGCTTTTAACATTAAAATGGATTGAATTGTCAATCTTGCCAGTAAAAATTGGATCGATATCGACAATTAATTTCGGCCGTAAGAGGACATACCGCAATCCAACCAAAAACGTTCCAGATCCTGAACTCGCAAGTGGACTCGTGCCTGTTCATGTCGCTGGCGTCGCGGCTGAAGCGGCGCGCGGCCGAGGACGACGTGCAGGAGCGCTGGCCCGACGACCAGCTGCCGCCCAGCCGCGTCGGCTTCCACAAGACCTTCAGCATGCTCATCAACATGGGCAACATCGAGAAGGGCTGCAGGCGGACTGTGAGTACATTTTATATTATAGTTCACATGGAGTTAGGCCGAACCATTTATCCAACTACGGGCAGCGCCGTAGACGTGAATAGATGCATTGCTATTCGCGAGGATTAGGATGGTTGGTTACAATAAATTGCTTCATCCCCAGCTGAGGGTACTACCGGGGGGGAAGTTACCACCTACATAGCCGTTTCATTGTCCAATCGTAGGTCCGATGTTGGGCTTGCTCCCTCTCGGCTATGAGACAGAGTTTGGTCACAGTGCGCGATTGATGGTTTCTACGGGGATTTTGCTTCGTTCATATTTTGATTGGGCCACTTTCTTATATTTCTAAGCATGTAGTTTCACAATTTGGTTGTATAGACATTATGACATGACCTTTTGATTGGTATTGCAGCTATGTAAGTTTTCGACGAAACGCTATCAGCGTGTCGGGTAGAAAACGAATGTATCACATGTTTCGAAGTCTACATTCCAGATTAGCCGCGAGGAACAGGTGTGGCAGAACGAGTTGAAGGACCTGATCTGGTTGGAGCTGCAGGCCAAGATCGCGGGCCGCAGCCTGGCGCAGCAGGACGCCTTCCTGTGCGCGCAGCGGGACCACGTGCCCGCCGTCGTGCAGAACGTGTTGGATTATAAGTGAGCCGAATCTCCTTTTCACTTGATTTTTCATTAGCTTCCGCCTGCGTATTTGATCTAGCCATGGCATTTAGAATACTATACACTATCTGTAATCCAGTTATGAACTAAATGAATCTGTACACTAAATGTCATTCAAATCGGTCCAGCCGTTTTTGCGTGATTGAGTAACAAATATCCAAACAAACAAACTTTCACATTTGTAATATTAGTCCGATTAATAAATGTTTTAGAACAACCCACACACAGCCATCTGATCCCAAACCAGGCAGAGCCTGTGCTATTGTAACCAAACTACGGATATATGTATATAAATAAATATTTTTAAATACATGTATAGATAACTATACATCTAGACAAAGAACAATGATTCGTTCTCATGACACAAATATTTGACCTGGATAGGAATCGAACTACCTCCGGCTTAATAGTCCGGTTCACTGACCACTAGGTCAAAAGGCCAGTCAAGGTATAATGGAAAGAGCTATGCTTGGTGTATCACGCGACAGAACAGAATTCGTAACGTTGAAATCGATATCCGTATGGCTGATACCTAATTAATGTTAAATATATTCAAATCATCTTTAACGAGATAGGAATAACAAAAAGTATGTCTGCTGTGGGTAGCGACCGAACGGGTTTACCACAACATCATACGCAAAGTTATTGAACTGGCTCCTCGATCACATGTTTAAAGATTCATTGTTACTAACGAAGTCATCGCAAATCAGGACGCTGAAATACACACGCAATATACACATGTAGGTAAGTACTTTGTTTCCTGAAAACTGTAAAATGAAAAATATTATCCAAAAGATATAAACAACATTGGATTATAAAGGGAAAAATATTATTTTTATTTAGCACGAAATGCTGTTATTGTAACGTCGTCTCAGTCATGTTTCAGAACGGCAACCGTCGTACGCTTTTATTGTTTGATATTGAAATCAAAACGAGGTTTAGTGAATAAAATTAATTTAACCAAATCCTTAAGACATTTTTCAGTGTCCTCTATTATATGGATAACGTTTTAGAATGAAAAACTTGAATGGTGTCTATATTCGGGATTGGTTTCCACGTACAGGTTCGTTAACCCGGCGCCGTGCTCGGCGCGCGCGCGCCGCCTCACCGCTAGGGCGGGCTCCGGCGAGGACCTGTCCGCGGACACGCTCGACGGACAGTCCTTCTCCTACACCGAGGAAGATACTGGTATGTCTCATTTGCTTTGCAGCATCCTATTTATCGACTTGTCTCTTGGTCTAGTGGTTCGCTAACAACTACCGTGACTGTTAAACAAGAGGTTGCGGGTTCGATCCCCACCCAGAATAAAAGTTTGTGTGATGAGCACGAATATTTGTTTTGTGTCTAGGTGTATTGTTATCTATATAAGTATGTATCAATATCAGTTGTTTGGTTACCATAGCAACAGGCTGCTTAAATCAGACGGCCGGGTGTAGGCTGTGCGAAACGAAGAAACGAAAACCACAAAGTTTTTGAAATCGTTTAGTAGATATTTTGTATCAATAGGAAAAAAACTAGAGATAGGATTTTTAAAGTAGTTTGGCTATGGGGGTCTGTGGTATCAGTTCATTTTGGGTCTCTTGCCAAAAATAGTTTGGGAATCCCTGGTATAAACTAGTAACCAATAAGAATTCGTTTTCCTTCCAGACTTACCATCCGTGTGCGTATCGTTCGACTGCACGCCGTGCTCGAACGCGATTGGTGCGGCGATGCGTGAAGTCAGCAACCTTCTGGAAGCCTTCTTCAGCTCGCTGGCGCTCTATCCGTCCAGCAACGCCGCTAAAGCCGACCAACAGATGCTCTTTGATCAACAGTTTCTGGATCGGATCAGTGTAAGTGATATTTTTTATATGTTTATATTGTATAGACTATAGAGGGAGCAATGTATATATATATATTGACACTCATAGTCTGTGTCTGGATGTATTGTTTTTATATATGTACATAAGTATATATTTACAAAAAAAAATATGTATGTATGATGAGTTGTCTGATCACCATAGCACAGGCTCTGCCTAGTTTGGAATCAGATGGCCGTGTGTGTGTTGTCTTAAGATATAATAAATAATAAATAATAAATAATAAACTTTATTAAAAGAAAAAGTTGTACAAACACTAACTTAAGAATTAACAGGGGTACAATGTACAAGGTTCTTAAAATATTGAGTGTTATTTGAATTCTGATACCCATGGTAAGATTAAACTTGTGTTATGGGTATCAGAGCTCTCATGAGGAGATTACCTATAGACATTGCATAACGTCGCGGAGTTAGTGGAGTGCATGAACATTTGCGGCTTGTGCCGAAATTAAATAATTAAATATATGGAGGCTGTTTACTACTGAAATTATCAAATTTAATTATTTTGGTAATTTTTCAGATAGTGTAGTGTCACTTAACTAACCAATAAATCCACATACACACTTTTAATTTAATTGTGAAAATAATTATGTAATGTGATGTAAATATTTTTGTCTAGTAATTATGTACCCTTATTACAGTCGCTGTGACACCTAGAATTGCAATTCGCCAGTATAGCTCGAGTCTAGTTACTAGTTGCGATACTGCTGCCTAAAATGGTTCCTTCAAATATAAAGACAACTGGTATCTATACTTTATTTCCAAAGCACAATAATGAATGCTTTGCTGTAAAAATAGGTATAGCAGTTGTATCTTCCCTATTGTGCTAGCATACCATATAATTAATTTCTCACCTAATTAATGAATTTCCTGCAGCGTACTACCCATTTCCAATAGTGTATTAGTTCTTGGTTCCTAACATTTTTGTTTCTTGCATTGTTATAGAAAGTGCCTAAGCATATTTTTGTTTAAATCTGCATTCCTTTTAAGGTACTCCCTCTGCTCATTGGTGTTGGCAGTGTTGTAGCATTAACAACTTTTCTTGTTAATTGTCTCTGGGGTAAGACAACAAAGCCAAAAAAGAAACTTGTGACTTTAGTAGATCCAAATGTTAAGTACAAGCTGCCCCTTATAGAAAGAGAGGAAATAAGCCATGACACTAGGAGATTCCGTTATGGATTGCCTTCACCCGAACATGTGTTGGGTAAGTGGTTTAATTATATGGTTTCATTTAAATATTGTCTTCCAGTTGTTACAAACCCTCACATAATTGTCAATTTCATCAAAACAAGGTTAAAGTACAACTTTTAACAACTGAGTTGGTGTTTATAAAGTTTAATAATATTTGAAGAACATATCAAATATTTTTGTAGACAATGTTTTCTTAAAGATGAATATTTTTGAGAAGAATTGTTATTGCATTATATAGCAGTACTATTAAGCAACTTATTATGTGTCTTAAGGATAAAAATCTCAATAAGTAAAGCTTAACTTAACTTATTCACATAATTTATGTAATTTTATATAAGCTGTATTTTTTACTCTAATTGTGTTACTGTTAATTCCAGGTTTACCAATTGGTCAACATATCCACTTATCTGTAAGACTTGATGATGACCTTATCATAAGAGCATACACTCCTGTCTCCAGTGATGAAGAGAAGGGCTATGTGGACTTAGTTATTAAGGTATGTGTTAAATTATTTATTGTGCCAAATATTTTATAGATCTGAGAAAGTTGTACAAGTATAAACAAAAATTTTGGTTTAAAATTATATTACGTTTATTTCTACATCCTACAAATTGTAAAAAGTTCAATAAAATTTACATATTGAGCAGTATGATATATGTTTAATTTACATATTCATTAAATTAGATGATTTTGATAAAGTTAGATGTAAGTAGTTAAATATTATAAGTTTAGTTCCTCAATTAGTACTCATAGCTACTTGTTTCTAAATTCATCTTAACAATAAACAAAAATAGTGTCTGTCTGTGATATTAAAGTTATGGCTAATAGTTTGGAATACAATCTATATAACACCTAAACCTGTTTGTATAATTTTTGCCTGTCATGTAGTAACGTGACTCAATTGGGACATGAGCAAATTACATTAGAAGAAATGTACATACTTGTGTCATAATAGTATCGACTCAAACTTAAAGATTCATGGTTTGTGACAGTTGTAGTTCTTTTTATAACACCAGCATTAACACTCCTATTGAATATCCTATTTGCAGAACATTCAAAGTTTTTGACTTGATCACTAATCAAAAATGGGAAAAACCATTCAATTGGTCTTTGAATGAAATCATAAAATGAATAGTTCTATTGGTAAAAACCTGCTTGTGATTCATCACTTGACAAGATATCTTATATTAGCTTCAGAAATTATTGTGCAAATAATATTCGTTCTTCGAAGTGACCTGTCTTTCTAAATTACTTGCAGACATTGTTGTCAGCGCTCCCCAGTGTTTAATAAAAAAAAATCTCCTGCGGTTTCTTTTATCATTCTTAGTTGTTTAACAGTTATAGCAGAAATTTACTCAAATGTAGATAACGGTTATTGTCAATAAAGTAATAATCAAATAGAAATAACTGATAAAAGGTGATTTCAAATACTGATTAATTAGATTTTTATTATAGAAAATAAAAATTAAGTGTTTAAATATTTCAGTTTTATGAAATATATACTACGTTTTTTAGGATTTCATTGTATTATATATTATCCATTATACAAAAAATACAATATAATAGATTCTGTTTGTCTGGCTTACCACATTGAAGCAAAATGTTAGAAGTGAAAAAATTGTACACTCACAAACATAATACAGCAATAGTTTTACCAACTTTTGTAATAAAATAATGTATGTATATTATGCATATCTTTTAGGTGTACTTTAAAAATGTTCACCCCAAATTTCCTGAGGGTGGAAAATTATCGCAATACTTGAATAACATGAAGATTGGAGACACTATTGATGTCAGAGGTCCATCTGGAAGACTCCAGTATGCTGAACATGGAAAATTTTTAATAAAAAAACTACGGAAAGATCCACCTGTTGAGATTAACGCTAAAAAATTAAATATGATTGCAGGTATGTAAGTCATGAGCATGTAACTTCATAATTTATTTTAAGATACATATGTATATCATGGCAGATCTTGTGTATCATAGCCACCATCCAGTGACAATAACACTTACATTTGGATAGGCCATAGAAAGATTTCTAAAATAAACTAAACTCATTTAAATCACTATCTCTCTAGAAATTTCACCAAGAATTTTCAGATGGCAGACTTCTAGTAATTACTGTGCTACATATTATCAATTTAATTAAACAACATCATTCTGCCGCATTATGAGCACAAACTATTGTAGACAATCTTATCATTTTGACTTCATATCTCATATAAATTTTTCTGATAAAGTTGGTTGATTATTCCTGAGTACAATGTAAATATTATTAAATGAGTATTTGAATACAACATATTTTTAACAATGTGACCATGAGCATGATCATGATCATAATAAATTATCAATTTAATTATTATAAACGTTAATTTTTAATCTACTATTTACATAGTTTTTCGTACTTTTTACATACTTAGTTCTGTATTACATAGAATCCACATTTTGTAATTTTATACATTAAATGTTAAATTTGCAAGACAGAGCCATAACAAATTTACGTTAAACTGAATTTCAACCAGTTTAATCTTACTTATTACTAATATTAATTTAAATACCTTAGAATATATGTATAACTGTTATTGTAATTGGTATTTGAAAAAAACTTGAAGTCACAAATTAAATATGGTATAACTAAACATCCACAATTCATAATATTGCACCATGATTAGATATTTATGTAAGTGAAGAATTATTTACTACACTGTTAATAGCCCACAATAACTCAAATGAATAAGAAATGTAGCGAGCCAATGCTAATGGACTAATCATTGTCAACACACCACCTATACAATTAATTTACTTGATTGGTGTCAGTATCCTTTATGTAACTATTTATTTACAGGTGGAACTGGCATTGCTCCAATGCTACAACTGATCAGACATATATGCAGTAAGGCCAGTGACCAAACGGAACTGAGACTACTATTTGCCAACCAAACTGAGGAGGATATTTTACTAAGAAAAGAACTTGAGAACTATCAAAGAGAATTTCCCAGTCAATTTAAATTATGGTACACCGTTGACAGACCTACGGAAGGTAAGATTTTTTCCTGTCATTATCTCATAGCATTCACCATACCTGGTGGTAAGTGTATCAGTGTCAAGTTCATCGCTATGAACATATATACATATGTAATCTAATTTAATCCCTTCTCCCTCCCTCCAATTTTTCGATACTATGTTCGTATTGCTTGCTGTTCAGTACTCCTTTAACCGTTATAGTGCCAACCGGTATTCTTGATACAATAATCATTTAAGTAAATGCATTTAAAGGACCCTATAACATTAATTCCAGGATGGAAGTACAGCACGGGTTTCATAAACGAAGAAATGATCAGTGAACACCTATTTTCTCCAGCCGATGATGTATTAGTATTGATGTGTGGACCGCCACCCATGATCAACTTCGCGTGCACACCTGCTTTAGACAAACTAAACTTTAAGGAAAATTTACGTTTTGCTTACTAGTGAGTACATGTAGAGAAAAAGCCAACTTCTATACTGGAAACTACATTATTTTTTTATCACATATATTTTTATATACCTACTTGTGTTTGTATAAAAGTTGCAACTAGTTAATTGTAGTATTTTTAGTAATAGACAATAAAATGTTTCGTTTTTATATCTGTTACTTGTTGTTTTTTTTTAGAACAAAATTTATTTTATAACATTGGTCTATAAGTCACTCGTTGGTAATACTTACCTACCAAAGGATATAGGAAAGATAACCACTATAAAAATAATTATTAAAATACTGACTAAGAGCCTTTCCGTAAACTATGCAGCCAGGACTCCTAGTTGCTTCTCCGACCCTTGTGGTGTAGTGGTTACCATGCCGGTCCACCATTCGAAGGGTCCTGGGTTCGATACCCGGCGGGGCAGAAGTTTAAATGATGAATTTATATGTCTGTTCTCGGTCTGGGTGTTAGTGTAATTGTCTGTGTGTGTGTCCATGGTACCTACGACACAGGATCTTAAAATTCTACTGTAGGGCTATGAGTGTGAAGCGTTATTAAAAAAAAAAGGATGCTGGACTATTGAAATGTTCTTATTACGCCTCTCGGTCCAGGTAAAAACAGGCGTGGCCTTAGTTCTCCATCACCGTTAGTCTAGACAATAACAACATCAATAACGACAAATCATCATACCCTTCTCAGTGAGGATGTCTCTGAACAGCCTGCAGACGCCAGCCTCCAGCCGGAAGATGGCCTGGTTGGCAGGAGTGCGCAGGTCCAGTACACGGTTATCCAGCCGCGTGTCTTGGTTGACCCGGATTTTGAGGGATTCCGGGTCCTGGGTACAGTAAATAAATTATTTTTATGTAAAAGGACTGACAAAAAGGCATACGGGCCCCCTGATGGTAAGTGGTCACCGTCGCCTATGAACATTTGCAACACCTGAGGTTGCCCTTGCGTTGCCAGCCTTCAAGGACTCTTTTAACGCCTTTTTTGAAGAACCCCATGTCCTAGCCCAGTCGTCAAATAGATAAGCCAGCACAACTCCCTCGGCTGTCAACAGCTCACTCACATCAGTCTTGTCCGGGCGTGCAGCATCCTCTATCTGCAGTGGCAGCTGTGGCCTGGCTGCGGACACCAGCCACACCTCCACAGCCACCAGCTCCACCTTCTGTATGGTGCAGGACTCCACAGCAGCCGCTGTCCTCACTACCGTTGCTTGCACGTCTACTATCGATTCCTTTGTAATGCTGGAAGTTCGTGTAAACATAGTTTTATTAGCCTCATCTGTCTAACTAACTATAAATAAATAAAATATAATAGGGACAACTCACACACAGTCATCTGATCCCAAACTAGGCAACTAGGCCTTTGCTATGGTAACCAGACTACTGAAAAACATACATAAATATTTGTTTTGTAAATACATACTTATATAGATAACAACACACCCAGACACAGAACAGATATTCGTGCTCATCACACAAACATTTGTTCTGGGTGGGAATCAAACCCACAACCTCCAGATTAGCAGTTAAGTTCGCTAACCACTCGACCACAAGGCCAATCACTAAACTATGTATCTAGGTATGTTTGACTGCCCACTTGGTTTAGTGGTGGGTTTGTGCTCATCACACAGACAGTTGTCCTGGGTGGGAATCAAATCAACAACCTCCCGTTTATCAGTCAAGTTCGCTAGCCACTACACCACGAGGCCAGTCATTCATAAGTAATTTCTTAATAATTGAGGTGTATACTAACTTGCCAGTAAACTTGACCATCTGCTTGCTGATCCCCCGTTCCTCGTTAACGCTGACCAGCAGCTGTACCGTGCTGGAGCTCTGACGCAGCACTGCGAAACACTGCTTGCCCTTAGCCCGGGAGGTGTGAAGACGAGCTGGAAAGATAAGGTTTTTGTTAATAGTACACACCCAATTCTACCACCTACATCAAATTCTACTGTGAAGTACCAATATATAATAATATAATGAAGACAGTAAAAATTTGAGATTCGCCGAATTTTCGTTTGGTATTCGGTATTCGGTGTATTCTGCATCATTTTCACTATTTGTATTCGGATGAATTATTCAGTTCGGTAAAGGTTAAACTGCAAAGTATTTGGTTATTCGGTGAAATCACTATTCGGCGCATCTCTAGTAAAAATAGTGTTTTTAAACTAAGCATTAAAATAATTTTTTGAGGATTTTTAATAAATATTTATTTGAAACTTCAAACAAATAAACTACCTTCCATTTGGTGGTTACCATGTCCGTGGTTTGGTGGTTACATGATGACCCATGTGGTGTAGTGGTTACCATGTTGGTCCACCATTCGAAGGATCCTGGGTTCGATTCCCGGCGGGGCAGAGGTTTAAATGATGAATTTAGATTTCTGTTCTCGGTCTGGGTGTTTGT
>DWNH01000211.1:0-17520 GCA_018249895.1 Tiana niger
GTGGTCGCGTATTTGGTGAACTCCGGCAAGCACACCCTTTTTCCGAAACACAACGAATTGCTTTACGGTAGATTTTGGTGTGGCGGTGGTACTTGCCCGGGCGGTAGCCTATCACCTAAAAAAACTACTACACTACAACAGTGATGGGGACTAAAATTCCTACTACTCGGTCTTAAATTATACAATGAGACTCATATATACTTTTAGGAGTTTTGTGACATAAGAAGTAATACATATATTCCATAGGAAAAAGTATAACTTTAGGAGATAATATTAAATGCTCAATTTTTATACATATTTGTAACATTCGTTTCAATTTATAATACAAAATACTTTGCTATAACATGAATTCTATGAAAGTCATATTTATGAATAATATAATTATGTTTAAAAAACATTAAGTTACTTTTAAGTGTTTATCAATTCTCTAATTATCAGGTTCTAACTACTTTGAAATCAAATGCCGCTGCGTGAGTTTTCACAAAATATTATATTCATTTATTAAAAAAATCGGATGCAGTCGCCAAGTTAATATAAGTGAATAAAATACAAGTGTTATTAAAATAAAAAGATCATAAGTCTTATCAAGATTTTAATTTTCCAATACTATGTATAACATGTTTTATGTTCAATCCTAAACAGTATTTATTAGCTTTATAAATGTTTATATTTATATTTTTAATCTTCGTCTTCGTCGTCTTGGTCGTTTTCAACGTCTCGTCGGAAATCAAAAGGTATAGATGCTGAAAACATTATACTTATGTTGTTTAGGAAAAAAACTTAAAATTATTGTGTTATTATTATTGACTAGCCCGCGGTTTCGCCTACTCGGTATGCGGTCTAGCCATGGCAGTTGAAATTAAAAGTATTCTGTGTTAATCCAAACTATGAACTATCTGTGTGCCAAATTTAATACAAATCGGTTCAGCCGTTTCTTGTGATTGAGTAACAAACATCCAAACATCTAAAATTAAATGATTCCCCTAAATCATAGATTGCCTGTAAGACCGCCTATTACATACTTCTGTTCATATTTTCTTGTATCAAACTATGAAAGTGTAAATATCGGCGTGCCATCATTTTTGTATGAAGATTTTTTTATTGAATAAAAGTTCCGAGATCTCTCTGTTTCTAAGATAGTAAATAAATACATTTCTTAATTTTAGGATGAAGATTGTAGCCTAGTATTTAGTGTGTTCCGGCATTTACATTCTTTTTCCGAAACACAATAAATTATTTCAGGGTGCAATTGAGTGTGGCGTTGATGCCCTAGGCAGCGAATCTTCCACGCAAGGACCAAGCTAGTACTCGCGAAACGGTTAATAATAAAATACTGTTGCTTACCTAAACGTTTGTAAAAGTCAAGCGATTCTTCTATATCATCATTTGACATTTTATGTTGCATCTTTTTCTTTTTTCTATTTCTCGAACGAAGATTGTCAACTCTGAAATTATTTTTAAATGAACATGTTATCCAGGATAATATAATAATACATTGGATAGAAATTAGATAAAAATTATTTCCACTGTTGGACATATAGAATAATAATAGAATTATTAAGTAAATAATATGTAAGTATCTATTTATTTATTTATAACTCTTTAGTATGTAAAAATAGTAATTATCATTGCAAACGTACTCGTTCATCGGGAGTAGCTCTCGGTATAGTTCTGTATATGAAGGCTGCTTGCAAGGCACCCTTTTAATATTGTGGTCTAACATGGTAGACAATATTAATTCGCACCAGTTGTTGTATGTCTTGCCATCGGAACCGCACAATAATGCATTAGGGTACGGACAATGTGGCGCTGCTGTGATGGTCGCAGTGACCACGAACAGGAGAAGAACTGAAAGTTATATACACTTTTATATTATTTGAACTGGCCTCGTGGTGTAGTGGTTAGCGAACCTAACTGCTAAACAGGAGGTCGTGGGTTCGATCCCCACCCAGACCAAATGTTTGTGTGATAAGCATGAATATTTGTTCTGTATCTGTGTGTAAAAAAAATTATCTATTTAAGTATGTATTTACAAAAAGTATATATTTATGTATGTTTATCAGTTGTCTGGTTACCATAGCGCAGGCCTAGTAGCCTAATTTGGGATCAGATGACCGTGTGTGAGTTAATTTTTTATTATATTAAAAAAAAAAGTTATCTACTATTTATTATATAGACGAAGACGATAATGATAATTTTACAAGTGAATTCAAACATACAGGTAACACTGGGGGCAGGCAGACTGTGGCAGAGGCTTAACGGTAGTAATTTTTGGGTATGAACACCAAAATGAACCGATATCTTTGCGTCAATATTCTAGCTTTTAAGTTACAAAAATATTATAAAATACAATACAATTGAAAACGGTAAAACTAGTTACTTACTGGTTAAAATCATCTTGCTACTACGCCCTCACAACTGGAACCTTCATTTTATAGCAATTGGAGATCAAGCTTAATAAGCAGATTTAATTAGGAATTGTTCAATTAAGGAAAATTTCAAAAATAACCTGCTTAATATGCAGCTTGCTAATCGAATAAAACGTGCCTACCACTCGTAATATTTCAATTGTTTAGGTTACGTTATTACTTATGAATGATACGGAGATAAAATAAATTTTAATTTAATAATTTAGTAAAAAGGTTTAATTATTTTCATTAATTAATTATCATCCATCCATCCATCAGCCTTTAGTTGTCCACTGCTGGACATAGACCTTCCCTAGTTGGCGCCACTCCGTCTGGTCCTACATAGGTATAATTAATTTCAATAATTAATTAATTACTAAGGTCAATCGATTAATTAATTAGGTGTAATAATTACATTTAAACCCCAAAACGCGGTTTTATCAGTAATACAATAAAAATCGATCTGACGCTATAAATAAATATGTACCTAAATAAAAATATCATCTAAATCATTCATCATGTTCTATTATATGACGGACATTTAATAAAACAAACCCAATTGGATAAAAAATTTCTAAAAGTGTCAACACCTATTCTTTGTATTAACACTTTAAAGTTGTCGGAGAACTTTAAAATTTTCACAGAATAATTTTATTTATGAATATTCACTTTAACAGAATAAAAGTATTTAATATAAACTTGACCGACTTGTTCTAGAAGACAGTCAGTCTCGTTGCGACAAGGTCGACAACCAACGACTCGTCTTCTATTGTATGATGCACAACAGTGCAAGCCTAAGGACAATTAAACGGGTAGATAGTCAGGAACAAGTAGCGTGTTAAACTACTACTTATCATAGCGCTAATGACGTAAATTGTAAAGTACAATGTTTTTGACGTGAATACATCTTTAACGCTTTCATAGTAGGAAGCAATTCAGAAAACTGACGATAAAAAATCGAGAGATGTGGAGTTGTAGCCATATCTATCATTTACATCCAAAATTTAATTACACCACTCTACATAGTTAAAGATAAACAATAAATTAAAACAAAATATAAATATAAAATATAAAAGATCAAAGAATTCAGTACGTTTAGCAAGGGCTCATCTCATGCGGCGGCGTAGAACGCGCCACCATTTTGAAGAAAATTCTACCCGCATAGACGTAAAATCCACGGCAATGTCTACAACACAGCCATATTCCCATTTTTTTTTTCTCAATCTTAACAAAAATCTCAGCATAATCATACTTCACCAGATTATTTTACATAAACTAAGTTTGTCGCGGTTTGTTGTTTGCGATAGAAGCCTGTACAGATTATCATGTAGACATTGTAGACACACTGCTGTCTGCCAAGTTAGCAAAGAAAATGCGTGACAGCGTGGCTGGTCGTAGTACATAATATTACCTTGAACAACTTCGGGTCGGTTTAATTAACGCCACGTTCCTTTAAAATTTAACATGCATATTTAGAATTTTGCAAGTCTAGTCTTAATTAGGCTTACTTTTATCATTACCAATACCCACGATTTAAATAAAAAAATATATTTTTATGATTATACCTATTTTTATCACTCTCTAATTATCTCACTAATTTATAAAAATATTATATATTATAGATATTAAACATCGCCGGAATTGAACAAGTGACGCTGGAAAAGATTACCTATTCTCACCATTCTGCGCGTTCAAACATACTTACTGAATATAAATTACTCAACTCTACATTGTTATTGTAGAAACGTGACCTTTTCATGTTTACTTTTACCGGATTCATATAACGTGCAACTTAAAATTAATAACGCGATGCTAACGTAAAATCTGATAGTTATACATATGGACCAACACTTTGTTACAATTCTTCTTTCCTTCTGGTGGATAACCAGATTCCATCCAGTTATAGATAAAATTAGCACTACAGTGAACTGAACTTAGCACTAGTAAACTCAGTACTGAAGTACTAAGTACTAAAAATAAAATACTAAATGTATTTATTTATTTTAAAAGCATAAAATATACATGACAACGTTAGTATTAAAATAGATATTTTAAACCTTTATGGCTTAACGATAATTAATATTAGTCAGTGGGAAATGCCGATTATTATGGGCTTTTTATTTAAGAACAAAATTACTATTTTTAAGAAGGTATTTATTGAACAAAAATCAGCTCATAAGTTATTCTATTAAAATCAGCAGGCATTTGTGAATAAGAGGCAATAAATAAATGAATTACACACATTTGGGCTTTTGTCATTCAAAATCATTGCTGATTACGATTAATTGTAGTAAAAAAGAATGGTACTTATAGCATAAAAACATTGTCATAATGACCAATACGTTGTCGATTCAAATTAAATTTCCTTATTAAAATACTCTACTTAAACGTTAAGGTACTTTCAAAACGTGGTTCGCTTTATGGCATTATCGTTGACGCAAATCAATTAACTTCATTATTAACGCCCAAAAGCGTATTATTAAGGCTCAATTAAATGTGACAATAATTCGTTTATGGAAAGAACAAACTTGCAATAAAGAATACAAAGTAATAAAGTATAACTTACTTTAAGTTATACTCAATTACAATATTTGTTGTTTTAAATGTAATTTGACTATGAATTTGTTTTTTGGTCATTTGATTTAACTAGGAATGGTTCAGGTGCTACTGAGCCTGAAAATACCGTGTCATGTTATTTTGTTATAAACGCAAAAACAATTGATAATCAATTACTGTCAACCTTTGTTAACCAAGACGCCATTAAATTAATGTCTCTTTAAAAGTTAATACCAAATGCCAATAAATTAGCTCCTTATATTAGTATAAACAGGGAATCCCAATGTAGGGTTCTGAGTGTGAAGCATTATTATTTACTATTTAATTGCATTTTGACCGATTCCCGTTGTGTAGTATCCCCTGAAAGAAAAACAGTGGAAGGAAGTAGACATTTAGTATTTCACTTTATTTAGCAAACTTTGGCACGCGTACAACGCATGTAACAGATTTTACAAAAGCGTGTTAACAATGTGTCTGATAGAAACCCATTGTGTTGAATCCCCTTAAAGGTGAAAGAAAATCAATGGAAATAAATAGGCACCTAGTATATCACTGTATATAGCAAAGTACGTATGTTTCAAAAGCGTGCCAACAATATGTTAATTGCAAGGAAGTCTTATGAAAGCATTATGTAACTGCAAAACGGAATTGTCACCTGACAGTTATTAAATAAAACACGGTTATTTCGGCGGGCCCTTTCAATATTGCATTACATATTTTCGTTTATCTTCCGGCTGGGAGTCAATGAAAACTCCTCCAATACATGTATTTAGTGAACTTGAACAATAATTTGACCTAATGTAAATATAAATAAAGCCTACATAAATACCTAAAATACTTAATGTAAAGATAAATATTCGCATTCGCGAACTTGAAAAACCAAGCATTCATTACGTCATTAATATACCTATGTTATCATATAATCCGAAATTTTATATTTAAATGTAAATCCATATCTATTTCTGCTGGGCGTGGGTCTCCTTGCTGGCCTACTGCGAATAGAGGTAGGTACTTCAGCACATTTTGAAAAAAGAATTGCCGGGGACTTTGGGTATTGTTTCCAGTTTCTGTCGGAAACAGATGGCATGGCACAGCCAGGCATGTCGCATGACCCTAACAGGTAGCATGTGTCACGCTATCATATTTCCTAACGAATGAAGCCGTATAACTCACAGACATCTAATGACTTGAAAATAATATTTTCTGTTTGATGTTCGGTCACTGAGCCCAATTAGCAATAAAACAATATACCTTTCGCACTAATAGGTTACAAAATATGGTACGATTAATTGTTATCTACCTCAAACAATTAGTTAGTACGCATGGCATAGGTCTTTTCCTATAAGAGGGAGTCGTGTATACTGCATCAGTGCTGATGGAAATGGAACTCACATTATAACTCATACAAAACCCTGTTGCTTATTAAAGTGGGATTATCCAAACCATACTTTTTGGTAACAATATCTAATAGTGGTGGTAATAATAATAATTTGGTAAAAATAACAGTGAAGTAGTCGTTAGGAGCCTTTCTAAATGTATTATTAAGTATGTAGTATTAAGTAATGTCTGCACCATTATGCATTCTTTTGTCAAATGATCGTACTAAAATCCATCTACGACTTGAAAAACACAGAGCTAAGGGAACTGCTAAATACATGAGTGCATATAGTAGTGCTACCACATGCTTTAAAGAGAGGGCTCCTAGAACTGCCTCGTTCTATTTTACAGCAAATATTGCCTTCGACTTTTCGTTTTCCTTCACATTTATAGAAAATTTATTCAGTTAGAGACTTGCGTCCATTTAGCCTTTCTTAGCCGAGCTGTTTGGCAGCTGTTCACACGGTTGTTCGGGTCGAATATTTTGTACTAGAATGGTCTCAATCGTTTATCATTAATTCTACAATATTTTACGACCCGGCCTTTAAAGGTTAACAGTTCTTTATAAGTATACATTTATGGGTGCAATTGTTGAGAAACAGTGATTGCGAACCACTGATAAATACTTGCTCTAATTATTTTATTTAATAATATATGTAATAATTCAGTTATTTTCCATTGTCATAACGGTAATTATGTATGAATTCATACACTTAACTGTTCTGTTCAATTACTAAATACCTACTTAAGTTGACCTGAAAATTCATAAGGTTTTAAAGTTATATAATTTAATTACATAAGTGAAAGAAGGTTTTTGTGTGCAAAACCTTTAAGTTTTTCTGCTGATCGATAATTGGTATACGTGTAAATAGCCATAATTCGATTCCACATAATACAAAATTTAAAGAAGTACTAAGTTATAGTTAAACTTATTTTAGGAAGTTAAATTAAATTTCAACAAAAGAACAAAATAATTATTTGTTCATGAAGTACCTAAGGTAAACATAAGTGATATAACTACTTTTTTAAAGCTTTTAAAAAAGATAATTATGCTTACTCTTCTCCTCAAAACCATTGACGGCCACTAAGTATTACCCAATAGAAAATTTTAATCGCCACCCTGTTGATTGCGTCCGTAAATTGATTTTAAATCGTTATCTGTACTATTATTATCAATATCAACTTATTATCAATTCTAATTATATGGTTATTAAAAGGAATGTTTTCGTCTCCATTGCCGACAATGGTTCTGTGGATAAGGGTTCTCCATAGAACGATTGACGGCTACTGATTGTTACCCAACAGGAAATATGAATCGCTTGAACTATCCCGTACATTGATTGCGTCTGTAAATTGGTTTTAACTTGTTATCAGTACAATTTCCTTCGTGACTGTCGAAAGGGAACCACCAACACATTAGGTCACGACTGGCGTTCGATATTTGAAAATGTTAACGAGCTTTGCAAAGGAAAGTGAACTAACCATTGTTTAAGAAACAGGTGCTGAGATGGGAGATAGTTGGCTTCGTAATCCGACACCCACAGCTTGCGTCGACTTGGGACATTGTTATACAATAGGGAACCATCTGATGCCAAATTCTATTATACGCAAATCATGATTTGTAATGAATGTAACAGATACTTGAATATAATCCCTTGCCATGTCAAGACACATATGGTATGGGTAAATTAAAATTATATTGTTATGTAACACAGGTTACTAGCCGAATCCGCAGATGTGTTAATAGACACAAATTATAAAACACTATAGAATACTATACAGCACAAATATACTTTTTATCGTGCACTTAAATATAAGATCGGATACGTATTAAAAATGTAAGACAAAGATACATAAGCATTAATAGAAGAAGAGGTCTTATTGTCAATAAGTGTTCTCTTCCAGGCAACGGCAATTCCCAAAATTCCCTACTATTTAGGAAACTGTGAGATCAGCGGCTGATGATAGCTCTAAATCTACCTGCTGATTGTGAATTATAGATTGTGACTATTAATGCCACTAGTTATTAATATAACGGTGCGTACTTAGCTAATCAATTAATCTGTTGATAGAAACGTCTCCACTATAACACCAAACGTGTTTTCATATCTTAAAAGGGCTTTTATAAATAATTCGTATTTAAAACAATTCAAGAAGCGCTACCAGGCTACCAGTGCTACCAGCTTGTAAACAAATTTAGTCAAGCAATAACTTAAAAGCAACCTTTACTCAACGCCCACGTTTTCGTTAACTTATGAGATTGACACATTTTGATGTTACATAATTATGTGATAGAAACATCAAGCTTGTTGCAAGCATAACGAAATGCCATTATACGCAAATTACTGGGCGATAGCTACACGCAGTGGGATAAACTGAAAACTTATTCTTCGATGATTATCATAACACAATGTAACGTCATGTTGAGAAATTTGTTACTCTATGACAGTAGCCTAGAGGCAACAAAATTGATGACTTAGGTTTTCTTAGCAATTATTCGCTTAACCCGTAACCTTTTTAACCGCGATGTTACATTAACTATGCTTCTTTAGTTACAAGCTTTATTACAAGCATTTTTCTATCCTCAATTTCCGTTACTGATTTGAGAGGAGGTAAGCATAATTGCCGACGCCTACGCAATATACTCCAAGGGATACATACATTTTACAGTGAGTAAAGTTGTCTTGCGACCGATAAATTATGTCATCGTTACCGTATAGAGAGTAGATGAAATGTCGCCAAGACGTGTTCCGGTAGCGACATAAATTGCTCGAGATATCCAACAGCTCTCGGAAGCTCAATATTACGCGAACCATCGGCTTTCATCGAGGAAATCGTACAAATTACAGAGTAGGTACACTGTGACACATTTGGGACAATATTATGAAATATTACACTGTTACACATCCTTTATTGTTGTGATAAAACCAAACCTTCTGTTATATGCATAAGTAATTTCCGCATGATTTTTGTACAAGATACAAAATTATTAAAGAAAAATTTCAAAAATTGCCGTACACTCAAACAGTAAACATAAAAATATAATATTACGAAAGCATTCTCGCCAGGAATTCACTCTGACTTCCATTGACCCGCGAATCGACAATTCGAAGGCGGTTTCGAAGCAGATGTTCAAAACCATCTGCATAAAATGAAAATCTTACGCAAACAAAATGAATTTGGATGTTCGAAGTACAAATAAAATAGTAATGTCATTAAAAATTATAACGTTTCCGGACGAATGGATTAGCCTACTCCAGTTTAAAGTGTAGGTTAAGAACTTCCTTTTGTTTTATAAGCAAATAGTATTATAGAGCGTTGCATATTATATTTATTTGTATAAGTAAATGAAATTGAAACCACAAGTGCTACACATAACGAGCGATCGTGGTGTAATTTCGCGTTTACGACCTCATAACGTCACACGCGATTCACGTGAACCTGTTGAAATCTCGCGCGGGACTGTCAAGTAGCCATTGGTTAGGGCTGTCATCCGCCCTCTTTTCCCCGGATTTGTTGTAGACGGCGTCCGGGGCCCGTCCGGAAGGGTTTTCAAAAAAAGTAAAACCCAAACACTTTTTTGTGTGAGGGGTATCCCGATTAATTGCAGGATATTCTGTTAATAATAAATAATTAATCTATATATCAATATAATACTCACACACATAAGAATAAAACTCAATTTCAGCTCAATCTCAAGAGGGAATCCGATTAATTGCAAAGTGTAGTATCTACTAATTCTACTTATTATTATTTATCTATTATCTATCTGTCAATATATGCAATACATTAAAACATTCATTTTTTGTAAAATAAAGGTAAAACGAGAACAAAACTCAATTTCACCTGAATATTCGGGGTTTTTGAAGTTTTTGTCAGGCTCCGGTAATTACGGTAATTTGGCAAGTTGTTGGCAGCCCTACGATTGGCAGAGAAAACTTTCCATTTCATTAACTTCGGAGATATATGACGTGTAGTAATAACATAGTCCCTTTCGCCAATCACACTTGTACTTGCATAAACTTGGCTAGGCACGAGAATATACGATATACAGTCGCGCTAAATAAGCGATTCGATTGTGGTCAGGATAGCTCTAGGCTTTGCCTAAAATGGCGAAGAAAGTTGCGCAGAAACGTGTCCGAGACTACGCCCAGAGAGGGCTATAACTCAAGTAGATCTCGAATCGACACATAGAAGATTTACGGTCCACTGTACAAATTTATTTGTAAGTCATTTACTAGTTAGTTTCTTGTCGTGTTGTGCTCGCTCAGTACAAATAACGACACACGCTCTGTTCTGTTAACGGACTACTCATAAATAAATCTCACTAATTTGTAATATTTTATTCTGTTACAGGTACTTGATTTGTTTCTACTGCCTTGGCTCACGCTTCTGGTGAGACTATTTTATGTTCTATTGGATCTTTATAGCCAAAAGTTGATAAAGTACTATTCTAATGAATGATGAATAAATTACAACGCTAAGTGACATCACGTATTAAATTTTTATTCAAATTGGTCGAGAAAATTCGTATATTGAAAAATCTATGCTGAACCCGCAACGACAACGACTAACATTTTTAGAGTATCAAATTCCATGTACATTGACGATCATGTTAATGTTAAGTAATATATGTCAAGTTGGTAGCCAGGTGTCATTGGACCTGACAGCGAGAAAAATAAATAAATATTACGTTTGTAACATTATGATTCAAATATAACATATGACAGCTTGCTTTCGCCGAAACTGTATACGAACTTGTGAAATTGAATATCAAATTGACAGCCAGTCCAGATTGGATATTATTATATTTGTTAGAATGAGATTTGACGAGAGTGGTGTAATGGAAACGTAGCATTTTAATTATAAAAATTTTAATTCATAAGTTCATAAATGTAGAATTAACGATAGCTACGTGAACGTAGCTACGATCACGAATGATTCTAATAGGCTTTTCACACATAATGTATATAATAAAGGGTTTTTGTACAGTGTTCTCCATTACGATTTTAATATGGCTACTTGTTTAAAATAACGTCTATTGAATAAAAGTAGCAATCGAGCATACAGGCCCCCTGGTGTTAAGTAGTTATTGAAACCCATAGGCAACCATAGGCGGTACCTTAGTCCTATCTGGGATCGCAAAATACGTTGCTACTTCTGAGGAGTCTGATGGTAGCCTATATTTAGTGAACTCCGGCAACCACAACCTTGGCGCAGTGTGGCGATGGTACTTCCCCCTTCGACCCTACCACTCTTCTATAAATCTTTCTAAATTCCTTCTTGTACAGTTTGTTGACAAGAAATACGGTATTCGGACGGTTACGCTATGCAACCCAACAATGCTATCAACAACCCAAGAGTATCATTAGGAGACTATTAAGTTGTAACATACTCGTATGTGTAAATTTATGAAAAACGTTATCGCGCATAACCGCGAAAGTGCAAAAGCAAATAGACTCCAGTGATGAACACTTGGCAATGTCATTAACACTTTCTCGTTTAATCTATCTTTTTATTTATATACTTATATAATAATAAAACTCAACGTACACTTGCTGTGGGTACATAGGGATAGAAGCCCAAACTTTTTTAAACATTCTTTATACTATCTATTGTAGAACTATAACAAAAGTAATTTGAGACCTCTATAACAAGCCCTTGCATTCGATGTGCCACACGAGCCAGTTTGCAAAATTTTTTAATTCCATTTTTTATTTCGCCACCCAAAAGCCATCCCCCAATTCAAAAATCACTTGTTTACATTATACCTTCGTGATGACTGAAATACCGGCTTACTCACGTTTGTTTTTCGGGTTTGCCCGACTAGTTTCGAACCTGACCGAGGTTCATAATCATGAGCTCCCGTCGGTCGCAGCGAGGCCGCGATTTCAGTCATCATGAATAGTGTCACTCACGAATCATTTAATAACAAAGTGGAATCTCATTCTTTTATTATCTACGCGGTTGTGCGAAGTGTTCTTGCGCACTACCAACTCGCACTTGACTAGTTTTTATTAACTGATATTATACTTCGACTGGTCTCGTGGTTTAGTGGTTAGCAAATCTGGCTGCTAAACGGGAGGTCGTGAGTTCGATTTCCACCCAGGACAAACGTTTGTGTGATGAGCACGAAACAAGATCACGTTTAGGAGTCAGGTTCGCTAACCACAAGACCACGAGGCCAGTGAAAATTCTTCGGCTTTAGCCGCTCTTTTGGCTTGTTGCTTTGTTGACCGGGAGAAAAAGTCAGCGGGTGGATATTAATATTGATAGGTAGGCTGCCGTCCGGGAAAGTACCCCCGCCACGCCCTTATCTACCGTGAAGCAATTTATTGTGTTTCGGAAAGTGGGTGTGGATGTCGGAGTTCACTAAATACGAGGCGACCATCTTTGTCCTTAGAATTAGCAACGCTTCTATTAGCCATTTCAGGTAGAACTAAGGTACTGCCTGAAGTTTTAAGTGGATGTCCATGGGTTGCAGTGACCACTTAACACCAGGTGGCCTGCACGCTCGTTTGCTAAGTTTTTTCAATAAAAAAAAAAATATTGTCGTCCCGAAAGCCGACCGGCCCTAATCTCAATAAAGATGATACGTACTCGATTTCAGCCGATTCCCCGTCGATAAATGTGGGCATACCCTTAGATGATCTCTAATATAAACATGAAAGGAATTATGAAATGGCCAACGAGTCTGCACTGGTCAAACACGTTACGTCGTCGTTGGTATACGAGATGTTGGAGGAATTTATTTCCAACCATATACCCAAGTGTGGAATGTATTTCAAACTGTAATAGTTTAATTTTGCCTCATACTGCATAATTATGTTAAATACGAAAAGCATCAATTATTTTTTATAGGCTGCCGCCCGGGATAGCACCACCGCCACACCCATTTCTACCGTAAAGCAATGATTTTTTTTTCTCTTTATTGACCAAAAATAAGTGGTACAAAAGGCGAACTTAATGCTACAGAGCATTCTCTACCAGCCAACCTTGGGATGCGCAGAGAAATAAGATGGCGGTACAAAGAAAAACAATTTATTGAGTTTCGGAAAAGGGGAGTGGTTGCCGGAGTACAAATGCGAGTCCTCAAAAGTGGCAACGCATATATTTGCTACCTCAGTTAGGACTATGGTACTGATATTGATATGATACTGAACTTGTATATGCTTCATGGGTTGCAATGACCACTTAAAACCAGGTGGCCCGCATGCTCGTTCGCTACTTTTATTCAATACAAATAAATAATTACAGGCAAATATCCTTATTGGCCTAAATCCTTCTCATTCGAGAGGAGACCTGTGCCCAGCAGTGGGACTATGATGGGTTGCTGATGATGATCCTTATTAGAAGATGACAAACTAACCATTTATATACACCAATAATAATTAGATTACATATTGCACTTTACAAATGCCCGCGTAACCCACTTTCAATTAACACGCTGATAACAAAATCCGGTTATGTTCATTCACGAGCACACAACAAGGTATGTGTGATAGTATGTATGTATATAACAACGAGAATCGAGAATACACTTAGGGCCGATTTGCCAATACTCAGTTATAGTATCAACAGCATTTATTCGACAGATAGTAAAAAAAAGAGATTTCACAATAGTCAGATAGGTTCTATTCGAAGAATATATCGCTTGCCGGTGGTAAATGGAATATGAAATTAAAGGAAATTAAACGTTAATTATAATTGAATTGAAAAATAGAAAAAAATTATTATAACGATAAACAGTCGAATAACTATTCGTTTGGTAGTTTTATCTGATAATTGAAAAATCGGCACTTATTTGATAACGCTGCCATATCCTCAGATATTATACACGTGGTAACTACTGACAAATTTCTCGATCGTCAGGCATTCTCCAATGATTCGCATTATAAGTCATAAGTATTTTATTATTTGTCTATTAATAACTAAATAAATAAATATCGTGGGACAACTCACACACGGTCTTCTGATCTTATCCCAAACTAGGCAACTAGGCCTGTGCTATGGTAACCAGACTACTGATAAACATACATAAATACTTCAAATACATAGTAAATTAAATATTTATTTATTTTACACCCAGACACAGAACAAATATTCATGCTCATTACACAAACATTTGTTCTGGGTGGGGATCGAACCCACGGCCTCCCGTTTAGCAGTCAGGCTAGCTAACCACTAGACCACGAGGCCAGTCCATACATAATAAATATCTGCTGAATATTATATATAGATAATATAATTATATATATATAATTATCTCTTATATAGATAATTTTACACTCAAACACAACAAATACAATCGAACATCGAACAAATATTTCTTCTGAATGGAAATCGAACCCATGATCTCTAAATTTGGGTCACTAACACTAAACCGCGCCCGAGATAGTACAAAAAGTGTACATGTTACTACAAAAAAACATAAAAAATACAGGGTATTTATATTAGTCGTGGAACCTTGAAAAAATATAAATAAATGAATATCTTGGGTCAACTCACACACGGTCGTCTGATCCCAAATTAGGCAGAGCCTGTGCTATGGTAACCATACAACTGATAAACATATTATACATAAATATATATTTTTTTGTAAATACGTACTTACTTATATAGATAACAATACACCCGGACACAGAACAAATATTCCATCAGGCCAGACGCGCGGGCGTAAGAAATGAATCAGGATCAACCGGAATTCTCAATATAATTTAGTATATGACATAGCTGGTAATACTAAGTTTAATGTGGGTCAAACTAATTGTTAAACTACACAGGTTAAGAGTCAAATACTAACAATAATTAAAGTAGGTAGGTACTACAAAAAAAACCAAAAATGTCAATGAACTAAGGTCACCCTGGTAGATAAGCAACCGTCTGTAAAATTGTCTGCAACTGCCTGAAGTTGAAAGTGGATGTCCATGGGTTGCAGTGACCACTTAACACCAGGTGGCCTGCACGCTCCGTTTCTACTTTTATTCAATAAAAAATCGACTGCACATACCCGTATATGCACAAATGCATTCACAGACATATCATATACATACATATATGTTTGTGTATGAAATACTGACAAGTTAGTTGGCCCCAGCGAATGTTTGCGTTATGGCGCAAAGCAACATCGACGTATTCAACATACCCCAAGTATGTTTCGCAATGATTTTGACTCTTGTAAACAGATAGATACTTGGAGATACAAAAGAAATTTAACAAAATTACTAGTATAAGGCACTGTGTATATATAAGTCACTGCCACAGCGTTGATAAAATTAGTGCTAATATACAAAGTATTGGTTATGTAAAACTGAAGATATAAAATAAATAAAAAGCAATTAAAGCAATACCATTTTTCAAACGATGGCAAAAATATTAATGTGGATCTAAGTATTTAAGGTTGTTGCAGCGCCTACTGCATTATAATGTATATAACATGCAACCAGATAGTTATGAAGTACCCACCGCGAATACGTCACTTTTACATTTATATTCACCGTCGTTGATACCAATCATAATCCGTTGATACCAAAATTTATTCAGTAAATATACACGTGTTATGCATATAAGCCTAACTTATTTGTAAAACCATCAGTAATTCCTCTAAAGAATTAACAAAGTTATTGTTATGTTATTGTTTTTATGAGGGAAAGTTTTATGGAATATAATAGTACCTAAATATAATTATTAAGCAATTATATTCGTTAATAAAGTACGCCAAACGAAATTTCAGCACGTATATACAATGTTTATATCAGTCAAATACCGAGTATGTCATTGATTAAAATCGATAAGAAGTTTCAACACCGGATCTGAAGTGAAGGACTGATTTAAGCGCATTAAATTTCCTAAACGCGGGCACAATTTCATTCTTATCAATACAACCTTGGTTTTTAATACTATCGGTGAAATAAATATTATCATTACAGAGCATAACATTTGCTGTTTGTTTAACGTCAACAATTTCGGAATCATGCCTCTTATTAACAAACCCCAATGAGTTTTTTATCACCATAAAGCTATAGAGAGATCTACTTTTACCAACTTGTCTCGCAATATATCTCTTACAGATATTATTGCCGATAAAACCTGCACAGTTGACGGCAAATTGTAAAAAAAACATAAAACAGATAGACGAACAATGAGTAGGTCACGTTCGCTGGCTTTTTTTTTAAATGGAGAGAAAGCAACTCTAATCTGAAACCACGGAGGAGAAAACTATATACATACTTCTATCGTCAACGAAATCGTGTACCTACGAAGTTACGACATCACTAATCGCAGAAATATACTGCAATGTTGATTTTAAATCTTTAACACGTGTTAATACTACAATAAAATAATAATAAAGATACTAAATAAGTAACAAATCGTGACTAGTTATTTGATCCAGCCTATAAGTTAATGACAAAATATGTTTCATGTACTAATTCATATAATTCTAATTAATCTGATAAATGAAAAACAAATTGTACAAGTTAGTTATAATTTCAATATAAAGAATAGAAATGTTGATAGGTAAAGGTGTAATTTTCACTGTATTTACTTAATACTTAATTCATTTTTAATTATTTATTTTATTTAATACCAGCGACCCGGCCCGGCTTCACACGGGTATTTAGCAAACAAATCAATAATTATAAACATTAAAAAAGGGCTTAGGTCTGAAAAGAACTTATATTATTATTATTTTTTTACACACCTTGGGTTACATTATTGATGTTTTCATACGGATCCCTAAAGTTTTTGAGAATATTATATAGCCTATGTTCACCACGGATAATGTAAAATTCTAATGGTGAAAGAATTTTTCAAATCGGTCCAATAGTTTTGGAGCCTTTGCCAATGCAAACAACAAAAAAAACAAATCTTTACTCTTTATAATATTAGTATAGATCAGGAGGAACAGAGAGTGGCATATTGGAATCATTCACGGCACTTTTCTGCATGCAACATCTAAGAAATGGGAGCAAACAATTGGTAATTAAATGGTGTAGGTTATGTAGGTACCTGTACTCCGGTCAGTTCATATATCACTACTTACAATAATTATCATAGTCTTTGTGTTGTCTGCGCTCATTTCTAAGTCAAGAATTCATTATCTTTCACGCTATTATGCGGAAGAAGGCGGCCTCCATGATGCAGCGCCTGAGGGGCAGCAGCAATAGCATTCTGAAGT
>DWNH01000212.1:0-17499 GCA_018249895.1 Tiana niger
AAGAATACACCCAGACACAGAACAAATATTCGTGCTCATCACACAAACATTTGTCCTGGGTGGGAATCGAACCCACGCCCTCCCGTTTAGCAGTCAGGTTCGCTAACCACTACACCACGAGGCCAGTCACAAACATTAAACAATCATTCGTGCGTCACACAAACATTTGTCCTGGTTATTTAAACGACAACCTTCGACATAGCAGTCAAGATCTTTAAGCACCAAATAGTCGCTACATTACTAAACTCGGCTAGCATTCATAAAGCTAGTCTATATTAAACGCAGTACGTATGGGTGTGGCGGTGGTATCTCCCCAATCGCAATAAGTATCCGACCTGCCACATTCACAACAAAGGAAACTTTCGCAAAAAGAACTCTGTCGATTAACAATTACCATTATCTACCTAAATTGTTATTCTAGAGAGTCGTTCACATAAACAGAGATCTCGACACGATCTAAAGGACGTTATTTATTTACTTGCAATATACTCGTAGAGTTGCCGCTTGTGGCGCGACCTCGTCCTTTTTACGGCTCTCTCAAATCACGTATCTCGAAAACCTTTCCGCGTGCTACAACTTTTAATGGGTTAAGAGGTTTTAAGGGTTCCGTAGATAAACTTCGCAAGGCCTTTCAAGTTGACAAGTTCAGCGTCGTCGTCTATTTGTCACAGTTATCTGGTTCGCACAGTCTCGCCTTAATTGAAACAAATTTTATAGATCCCTGCTCTTGGTCTTAACGACATTATAATGGTTTAAGTTTTATACAACTAAAGATTTTTACTGTTGACTTTAAATGCTTACATATAAGTTAGCGTATTAGAACACATTATTTTTGCGCCACAAATTCATATTTTGATATCAAATGTCATACAAATTTGATGTGTAGTTATTATGTTACCTATAACATATTTAACCCTTAATTTTGTCGCACGGGGCGACAAACACCCCGTTTTTGTTTTTTATTGATTAAAGTAGTAAACAAGTATGCAGGCCAACTAGTATTAAGTAGTCAGTACAACGCAAGGACATTCATATGCAACTTTAGCCAGTACCTTAGTCTTACCTGAGATCGCAAACAGGTGCTCCACCTGCATCACCTAGAGATCAATAAAACAATTTCGTTTCATTTGAACTGCTGCCTCACCGGGAATCGGACCCAGGGCCCTTCGAATGAAGGATCGGCATGATAACTATTACACCACCAGGGTAAACTATTAAACTATCATTTATGAATCTTTACCCTTGGCTGAAAGAAGTCCAGAGCGGAGTTCAAAAGCGTGTTATTCAACATCATGCTTCAACGAGAAGTTAGCTACTTGATATCTAATCCAATCTTTCAAACTCATCATATAATACCGCGAGTTACTAAAACCCTTATGTTTCTACTACTTCTTGTAGAAACTTGTTTCTAGTTAATCTCTAATTTAGTTTATAAAGTGATGCTTAAAACTACATGTGAAAAAGTATCTATACGTAGATGTCATTAACGAGAAACAAAAATACTTCAATTCGTAAATTTCAATCTTAAAAATAACAAATTACCTTCTTCATTATTTAAACATGAACCTTTTGGATTACAATAGATTTCATCAGGTCACGATTTCATTAAAATTTGGGCTCCTGCCATTTCCATTTCCAATAATCTAATCCCTAAAAGATAACGCCTGATCCAGTTAAAATCCAACTCAACTTCAATGTCCATTAAAATAACGAATGAAGTAAATTTTGAGGTCCGGAAATGATTCATTTTTCAAATGTTCGTGAAAGCCTCGCACTGTGTTAGAGGAAAGGAAGCAAAAACACTTGCCTTATTCCTAAAAGAAGAAGAGAAAAAAGAGAATAACAGCGACAAAAGACAAAACGTCACTTACGATAGTTATAAATAAATATCTTCGGACAACTCACACACGGTCATCTGATCCCAAATTAGGCAGCCTGTGCTACAGTAACCAGACAACTGATAAACGTACATATATATTTTTAAATACATACTTAAAATAGATAAATTTTTTTCTTTTTTTTTACACCCAGACACAGATCAAATATTCATGTCACACAAACATTTGTCCTGTGTGGGAATCGAACCCACGACCTCCTGTTTAGCAGTCAGGTTCGCTAACCACTAGATCACGAGGCCAGTCAATAATAATGTAATAAGTCTAATTTAAATATTTTTCTGTAGAGAAAAATATTCTTACTTCGTTTTCAGATTCAGATTATAATTCAAATTGGAAATAATTCGTGTAAAATTAATAATTACGCTCTAAAAGGTCTGAACTAAATGTCGTTGTATCTTTGTATCTACACTGCATATTCGTGCAACCAAATGATTACGTCCTCGTGTTTGTTCTTTTGTTTTCGTATAGTAGGTTACTCGTTTGCAGTAGAACCGGTGAATGAAATAAATCGGTAAAGTTGCAGACACAAACTGTGCCGTCCACCATTCACAGCCAAAACTAACTACTTTGGATGAAAGCATTCAAACTTACGCCAAAACCATTACAGTACTAGTTTTAAATTCGCTTACAGTATGTACGATTTTCTGACATTACAATTTGAACGGATACCCACCTAATATATATTTATGTTACACTAATTTACTGTCTATTTTTGATTTTGTCAGTCAGACACGAAATTAATTGTTAGTTTAATCTATAATAAATAACAATTTTCCTTAATCCATTAACTCGATACACGAGACTCACAATTCTAATTTTCGCCAACGCTAGAGGCTGGTTCGCAAAAACCAGGCCACCCACAATGACACCACAACAAATTTAATCCTACCCTTATCATTTCTAATCCTCTTTCCTCTATCTTAATTCCTCTATCCCCTACATCAATTTTTATATTTCCCTACCTGGTAAAATACGTAACTAATTTTCTTTTATTATGTTAAAATGGCAGGCTATTTTTAAAACCTTTTTTTACTAAGTGGTAGACGAGCGCGATCAGAGAGTATCGCCACCACACCCATTTTTACCGCGAAGCAATAATATACCTGTGCAGAAAGGCGTGTGCGGATGCCGTCAGTCATTATCTGTGTACTACCTTAAATGTAGCTTTCGTACTATGTACAATAGATATCTATTATAAATAGTTATATGTGGGCTGCAGTAGCTACTTAAAATCAGGTTATACGCACGCTCAATGACTATTTTTGTAATATAAAAAAAAAATTGCAAAAGTTAACACCACATTGCAAAGGCGTACTCTCAGTATATCTAGAACAAGAGTTAGATACCAACTAAAATTAAATAAAAAACTTACTCAAAGTTCTAATGAAATCGATTGATGGTATAAAACAAACACTACGAGCCAACAGACGATCACAGTGTGACCTCTCTAAATCCGTCAACTGGAATTGCAAACATCTAGGAATTGCGCAGTCTGTCCAGTAGGCGACTACGGAGTTCGATCGTGACATTTGGCTAAAATTGTGTATTTCAACAATTTCAGCTCATGCGTATTTCGACAATTTCTATTCTAAATTGTACAGATAACTAGGTATAAATACATATGTATGTAAATGCAATAAAAATAAAATGTTTCACACATTTAAAACTAAATTAAATTATAAAATTTGAATAAAACCATAAAAAAATTCTATTAAAACAAGATATTTATTTTTGTATATGGCAATGAAAACGAGTGTAGTTTGTCTATGACAACACTACCATTTGCCCTACTCTATGTGCTCAAAGACCTCAAATCTCTTACTTTATGTTTGTACCCATGTACTAAAAAACATGATATCGTAACATAGAAGTTGTCTAACTTTCTAAGTTTTCTAGTTTCTAAGTTTTCTAAATTTCTAAGTTAGAAACACGAAGCATAGAAATTTTCATAAAAAATATGAATTGATAATTACAATATTACTTTTTTGTCAGAAAAGTTTTGTCTAAAAGTGCGTATTATTTTGTTATACATACATATGTACATATACTGGTTATTTTTAGTGATATACGATGTAAACCGATCAACTGAACAAAGTTTATAACTATAAAAGTTTACTGTATCGTTGCGTAGAATTTAGTGCACAAAGCGTTTATTTTTAAAGCAATTTTGTACAAAGAACAAAGTAGATTTTACGCTCCGTTCATTTGATACGGTCCTGCAACAGATTTATAGGTTTGGCAGCGTATGCTTGTAACACGTTATATAATAAACAAACCTTTTTATGTAAAAATTATTGTGTGGATTATACTTCCTGTTACAGCTACGAAAATCCGATAATTATAAATGTCTACCTAATATATAATATATCCAAAATCTTCTTCTATTTATATATTATATATAAAAATCAATTGCCGTGGTTAGTCTACGTATGTACGTAATTTTAAGTTTGTTTTATTCGATTTAGTTTACGAACTATTCGCAGTTGTAGTGGTGTTTTAAAATCGAAGAATTTTATAATTTTGTATGAGAATACCACTTCGAATAAAAACTGATGGCGTTCATGGCAGGTACGCTTAGTCATTATGCCGACGTTTTTACCCAAAAAACGGAAAACAATTTTTTTCATTGTTTTTTACGGTTTTTTACGTTTTTTCGTCTCATGTTATATCGAGTCATCTGTAAAAATCTCTGTTTCCATCTAACAATGGGTGAAATTCTAAAGTATAACTCGTAATGCTGTGTAAACAGGATGAATTACACAAGAAATTTGTATTACACACTCGATTCTCGAGCGCGGATTTATGAAGATCCGGATTAAGTAGCCACATTATTTGTATGTTACGTTCTAAACTTCCTTCTAAGTCTTATGAATTTAGTTATATTGAGCTAATAGGAAGAGCGAAAGAGTGAAATATAGAAAGTTTATAAGGTAAATATTATTCATATTATAAGAAATTTCACTACTCTTAATGTTGCTTTAAATGGCGCTCTTATAGTATGTTAGCCTTTATAATCTCTAAAAATTTCATCAACATTAGTTCAGAAGTGAGACCTAAGTATGAGGTATCATCTTAGTTCGCGAGTAGCAAGTATTTATGTACGATATCAGATAATGTTTGAGATTGCATGAGGATGTCCATGGATTGCAGAGGCAAGATAACCTGTGTGGCACTATAATTGTTGATTCTGTATTGTAAATAAATTATATAAAATTCATTCTTCAAAACTACTTTTAACATGTGTATTATATTGTACAATACTTTCCCGATAACCTCATGACGCTGAAAGGCATATCGTTTCCCTACGTTACAAAAAAGGATGGTTTCCAATCGTTTCCGTGATTTTCTTCATAATTTTATTCCCCTCGTGTGAACATTTGACAAGCTCCAATGGACGACATGCGAATATTCGAATCCAATGGTGGCACTCATGCGAAATACGAGACAAAAGCATTAATAAAAGTGAAAAGAATTTTCTACGTATTCAGCAAGGCAATTTTTTGTGAAGAAACCGTTATATAAACCACTATATAACTACTATACAAAACACGATTTATAACACATATATCTACATATAATATTTTTTGCAGATGTCCTTTTAACAATAAATTGCTTTACGTAGAATTGAGTGTGGCGGTGGCACATCCCCTACCACCTTGAAAGCAATTGCAATCTATGATCATCCAAACCTTATTTCCGATCATAATTGTATTCCCTCTCATCCTAATAAGCGTATATAAGGTTATTATCCGCCGACCCGTGATTCTTGGTCCATGTCTTCTTATTAGGAGCGATAAATTAGGGCGCAACCAAAGTGGACTTCGAACGTTGAATTATATACCTACGACGTCTTCGCCAAGTAAAGCTATAAACCGACTTTTTTTTCTTTGCAAAGAAAAAAAATGTTTTTTTCAGTGTTTCTATTAAATGTTTATGGCCTGTTACATAGGAGTCATGCAAACAGATTATTTAATTGGATTAACATCAAAATATCACGACTGACCAAAAAAAAGGTCTTCAAAAAGGACTTTTTTTTTCTCTGGTGAGATTAGCGACTTTCTGGAGAGTTCTACTTTCAAGCACGGCAAGAAACAAAACAACAAAATCCTCCTAATTAAAATCTATGTATACATGAACTGTACATTGGGCGGTCTTATCAATAGAAACAGATCTCTTCCAAGCAATTTGTAGTATTAAAAGAAGAAAAAACGACATGTATTGTTTTAGGCGTCAGTTGTGTGTCTTACATATTACTCTATATTTTGACTATTTTTAGAATTTACCTAGAGCATTTTTAATTATTCGGTCGATATGGGATGTATGTACAATATATATACTATAGAATACAAGTGAAATATCGGAATGTCTAATTAAACGTTTGCGAAGACGCAGGCTTTACCGTTATAAACAAGTATACTTCAAATGTATGCTGGAACCAATCTCATTTACCATCCTAATTGCATTGTTCTCGTCTAAATGAACGTTACAAAGTTATTGTCTGCTGACCCTTGAACGTAGCCCGCGGTTTCTTATGAGGAGCGATAAATTGGGGTGCAATGAAAGTGGACGTAGGTCGCTGAGTGATGTATGATAGAATTAAAGAATACTTGTTGTCAAGAAACCGTAATGCCTGTTTAGACCTTTTTTTATTGGAGTACGCAGTTAAGTGATCTTCTCACTTAACATCAGATGGCCTTAGGCAGTGCCGTAGTCGTACGTGAAATTGTATATAGATGCGTTGCTTCTCTTGAAGACTAAGATGGTCTCCGCGTATTTAGTGCTCCGGCAACCACATCCTTCCGAAACACAATAAAAAAGTGTTTCACGGTGTAATTGGGTGTATTGACACTTCCACAGGGCGGCCAATCATTCCATTAGGCACTAAGTAACTCGTAAATAAAATAAAGGCAGAAACTAGTACTTATGTATGTACATTTACATTCATAACTAATACAAAAAGAAATATAAAATATACCACATGTTACATAATATGGAATTCTGACCTTCCAGAGAACATGGATGGGGTGGGGCAAAGCTGAAGTGTTCCTCGGACATTGAGTGATAAATCGCCTTTTTGCACTATTGACCAATAGTTTCTCCTAAGAACAGGAATTCAAGCCAACAACTGTCTATAGTGAATTTATTACCGATTGAATCAGATTCTTATGTTTATTTTGTAACAAGACTATGTTATTTATATATGCAATATCGAAAAAGGTGCTGAAGAACATCTAAGGAAACTTGCACGTCTGAGAGTTCTCCGTAAAGTTAAAAGGCGTGTTTACCAACCCGTATTTGACCAGATTTGCTGACCAAGCCTTATAATTCTCGAAAGTGCCAAGGAATGAGTTACGGTAATTGATCATGATAATTATTGGATGTCTGTGGCTTTCAGGGATACCAAATGGCGTGCAGGCTCGTTTGCTACTTCTTTTCTATGCAAATTTTTTTACTTCATCAAAGAGCAACTGACAAGTCTAATATTATAACAAGTCAGTCAGTCAAGTCTAATAATAACAGTTTAGTTGCATGTAAGTAGTCGCTAATATGGAATCGCGACCCTCATTGAAGGAATATCAGACTACTAGGATATCGTGGCCGCAGGTTTAAATAAATTGGGGCGCAATTAAAGTGACCGTGGGACACTGACTGATGTACGACCTTCTGGTAGCATTCGCTAAGAATTTCTGTTAAGACGGGAAAGGAACAGGAAAAATAAAAAAAAACACCGTAACACTGAAGATTTACTGTTTGTCGTAAAGAGCTTGATTAACTTTTTCTGGTAAAGTAATTGTTTACATTAGATTTAAATGTAATACGAGCAGTTTTATCAACCAATTCAACAGTACAAGGAATTAGATGAAAAGAGACAATGTTAAGCTGCCACGTATTTTTAATGATACTCTAGGTTTCTGGTAAACTACAATCGATATTTTTTAATAAATGTAACTTAATGTAAATTTATAAATTAAATTATATGAAATGAGTTCGTGTATAAAAGGCTAGAGGCAGTACTTTAGCCTTAACGTGACAGTTCCCATAAATTTAAGTTTTACCTTCTCACGTCACTTCCACAAAAACTCTCGCAGCGTGGCACCGCTATATGCTATGCCAAACTTATCTTAATGTGGACCGCACTTGCATTTATAAAAAAAAACAAGTCACAAAAATTAACAAAAGTGGTGAATTCGTCACTTACAAGTACCACCGCCACACTTAATTATAGTGTGAAGTATTTTATTGTGTGAAATGAATTGAAATTGATTTGTTTTTATTTATTACAAGGTATTAACATACACTTATTGAAGTCAAAAAATTATTAAGTTACGGCTTTGGGCGCTCTTTTGGCTATTGTTCATTGGAAGAATAAAGCTGGTGAAAAATCGGTACTCCTTGAAAATCAGTTTACACACACTCTGCAGCGCAGCTTAAGCTTGATAGTGAACACACGCGACAGCTACTCGAACGCGCCACTATCAATCCACCGCCGACTGCTTACACAGTAGCAGTCCTCCTCGTCAGACGAGGAAGCCACCAACCTCACGAGCTCCCGAGGGAGCGGGCGACCCTCAGGTGGTCGAGCGTGGAGGGGCGCGATCCCATGGAGATGGGTGTGTGGTCCGTTATCAGCGCGGTCGTACATCCGACGCGCCAAGGAAAGATGTGTTTGTCGGCGCACACTAAATACGAAGCGACCATCTTAGTCCGCAAGAGTTAACAACCCATTTATTTACGATCTCAGGTAGGACTACGCGACTGCCTAAAGTTGAAACTGGATCTTTATGGGTTGCAAAGACAACTTAACAGGTAGTCTGCAAGCCCATATACCGTGATAATCTAAGTGACCGTAAGCTCAATTATAGCTCATGGACACTTTAAAACACAAATTAATATAGATTTTTATATTGTTGTCAGATAAAAGCTAACCGTTATACGATATAACACAAGACAAGTTAGGAACGTCGCCAAACTTTACCGAACGCGGAATCCAAACCAAATCATTGTTGTTGGTAGATTGTTTTCGACGTTAAACTAAGATCCAATTACTAACTTTGAGTAAGTGATAGACATTACCATCAAAACTCGTCGTAAAGCGTAGGTACCAGATATATAATTTAACAAATCTAGTACCTAACTAAAATATTTTGAAACATAAAATAAGTTCGAAAAACAAGAGCAGATGACAACTACGCAACTTTTTTAGTCACAATAAACGTAATAAGGTAACGTGGCCTAGTGTGGTAGTTAGTACATAGTTTTATTTTTATAGATACTATTAAAAAACTTGAGTTAAAAAATTTAAATTTTTTTAGAAAATCTGTAAGTAATTTCATCTACTCCTGTAACAAGTTTATAATTTTAATGTAACTGTATTATTTCATATCTCAATCCATTGTAATATTAATTTATATTATTAAATACTTATTCGTATTTCGTAATAAGGAACAGGTACTTTTAACGGTAAACTACTCGAAACTTACAAATTTTCATCACTTGACGTCAGTGCTGCCATCTACACAGCAACATGTAAATGACTCCTTAGCGAAAAGCTTGTAAGTTGCGCTTATTCGCCGTAACGTGATATCAAACTCGGTGATAGGGTTGTTTGAGGTTCCGCGGTTTTCTAACAGATGGCGCTGACGTTTACATACTAATAAAATAAAAAAATGCTTAAGTTATATTTTTAGTAGTAGTTAGATAGTAAGACGGATCTAATCACTTTTTGTTCGCATCCGTGTTTTAGTTAACTAATTTGAAAAATACATTTCCAAGCAAATAAAAATTAAAGAAAGTATGAAGTTTAATGTGTTTCCGAAGATAGGTAAGTTTGCCGGATCATATACATAGGTATATAAGGCGACCATCTTAGTCTTCAAGAGTAACAACACATGATTCCAGTAGCACTCCATCTACTCAAGTATAACTGCGGTACGTGTGAATTTGAGTATAGATATCCATGAATTGTAAAGGTTGGTTGGCCTCTATGATACCTTTACTATATATTTCGTATATTAAAACCACAGTGTCTTAAACTACTCTTGTTTAAATTTAACAAGGTGCCTTGACTTCCACAAAGTTGGACGGAAACTTCCCACACGCCCTGCAGTGCATGAAAGCCGAATGAAAACTTCTCAAGTTAACTAATTCAGTTACTTTAACTTACTTTAACGACTACAAGTTTTCCCGCGTGGAAAGCATTTCAAATCAGGCATTACATTAAACACAAATTATACGACACCTTTTAAAAACTATATTGTCAAAATCTACTTGTAATAATAAAATTGTGTAATCCAAAGACATTTGAAGCATGCGTGTAGATAATTTGCTAAAAACAGTATAATATTGTAGTGTAGTGGTTACCACGCCGGTCCACCATTCTAAGGGTCCCGGGTTCGATTCCCGGAGGGACAGAAGTTGAATGACAATGATGAATTTAGATTTCTGTTCTTGGTCTGGGTGTTAGAGTCTTTGTGTGTCCGTGGTACAAACAAAAATCATATACAATACAATGGAATTTATTGATGTTATTAGAATGTTTAAGCCGTTTTCCTCCAAACATTTTAGTTATTAAAACTAAAATGTTCATAGTCTACTAATAAACTTTAAGAATAAATACATTAATATGCGGGCAAATAAACAGCTATGTTCACGCCCTAGAACTATATTAAGCGTTATAAATCTCTTGTTGAAAATCACGTAATAAATAATTTTTTGATTACTAAATTAGACACTCTACAGAGACACCACTTTGGCTGAAGTGGCTCAATTTAACGTGTAATTTATTACTGTTCACAATACAGCTACGCAAGGCGCTTTACGTAGTTAAGAAGGACCAATAAATTGTATGCGTCAGTAGCATTTTTCCTAAGGAGAGCACTAAACGGGCCTGGGCTCGTTAATTTCGGGTGAAACCGTTGGCCGCACGCGAACTCAAATGTCGCTTTCGTGACTGATATTGATGTCACTACATTTTCAGACTCATATTTTAACAAGCCGTCGTAAATAAGCGACAAATGATTATACAGTTTTCGTAACAAATGACTTTACGCAACACGTTATTATCATATTCAAGATGTCGCGTCGTGTCGGCCTCGGCACTCCTGAGTCACGTAACACTCGGCCATTTTGTTTTTATTATTTATTTAAATCTGGCTACTTTATACAAACAACTATCATCGCATTTATATCATTTGGACATTATGTTAAATACAAAAAAAAATGCGACACAAATGCTAACTGAAAATTGTTATTATCCTCCAAAATAAACGTAGCGGACTGTGATGTTAAATGAAAAACATAGTCAGATCCTGTAGACATTGCCCGAAAAATTATCCTGTCCTTAATTGACGTCGTAACTTCTATCACTTGTAGATATTTGAAAAATCTGTACATATAAGTACAAGTTCCTTTTCTGACGCAAGTAAAGATACATAACTAGATAAAATTACCAAAAAACTTTCCCTAACTCCTTTTCTGATTAGGTACTATCCTGTATCTGTATACAAGTTTGACCATTCTTATACGAATAAATATCCTGGGACAAATCACACACGGCCATCTGATCTCAAACTAGGCAGAGCCTGTGCTATGGTAACCAGACAACTGATAAACATAATATATGAATATTTTTAAATACACACTTAAATAGATATATTTTTTTCTTTTTCCTTTTTTTTACTCCCAGACACAGAACAAATATTCATGCTCATCACACAAACACCTTAACGTTTAATAAGGTATTTTATCAATAAACATAAAAAATATTCCTCCAAACATTCAAGTCCCATAATTCCAATAGGATTATTGAAAGTTTTAGAATATTTTACCGAGTTATGTGTTATTCAGTTCTTATAAATTATTTTGCAAATTCAACTTAAAAGTTGTGAAAGCTAACAGTCTGGTTGAACTTTATATGAACGCAAATTCATAATGGGCTTCCAGTTCATATTAACCCCGCATGGTGATATTAAAATTTTAATACTGCCTCATGCAATATTACCACAAAATGTTTTCTGCAGATTTTGTTCATACTAAGGCTTAGCTTTAATAGAAAAATGTAAAATTACTTACTCGATTTCTTTGATACATAACTAATCGCTGAGCGATAATCAAATGAATTGATAGATATTATTGATTTAAATGCGTCTGTAGATATAATTTAATTTTTTTTATATAATAAAATTTATTGCAACACAAATTGATTATCATTCCGATTTTGGGGACTATCGAGGAAAACACGTTAGAACAATTTTACATTATACGCTTATCTGCTCTGGAATATACTTTATGCAAATCAAATCCATTTTACGCTGGCAACATTCAAATTTTCTCCTCGAATCCACCGGAAATAACTTTTCCGTGTGCTTCTGATTTGCTTCTCTAAAGACGCGAAGTTAAAAATATAACAAAAAATGTCCTTACGCCAAAACAATATTATTCTTAGGTTTCCATTAAAGGCATTTTCTGTTAATTCTGTTAATTTTCTGTTAAAAATATGTATATTTATCAGTTGTCTGGTTACCATAGCTCAGTCTTTGCCTAGTTGGGGATCAGATAATCGTGTGTGAGTTGTCCCAAGATATTTATTTATTTACTTCCTGCATAAATCGTACACTAATTTACTAAGACAGAAGATATATGTACATATATACCTAATCAACAGCAAAATACCTGATTCTCATCGTGGTAAATTCCCTTAAAATCTATTCATTCGTTAGGCCAGAGCTTATTCGGATCAGCGGACAAGGTGGCCGGTGGCGATTTTAATGCAGTAGATTACGTATTGTACTTACGGACCCTTTTTGTTTTGTTTCCTCGACCTGTTTCACACGTCACTGACGTTACCTTTGTATTGTTTTACTTGTTACAATTAAACCTCTTTCGCTTAAATTGTATTCCTTACTTGGAATACATTATCTCCATCATTATTTTCGTACAACTTTTGTAGGTGGTAGGCCGCCCGGAGAAGTATCACCTTCACACGAAATTCTACCGTGATGCAATTTATTGTGTTTCGAAAAGAGGGTGTGGTTGCCGGAGCTCACTAAATACGAGGCAACCATCTTATTCCTCAGACGTAGCAACGCAACTATTTGCTCGATAGGACTAAAGTATTACCAATAGTTCCAAGTGGACGTTCATGAGTTGCAGTGATCATTTAACACTAGGTGGCCTGCGTGCTCGTTTGCTGCTTTTAAAAAAAACTCTGCACGGCTTATTCTGCTAGTAATTCCTAAGACTAACCTCTAGATCTCGAGATTAGTAACGCTGTGCTAAGTTGGAGGTCGTGAGACGAATGTTTGTGTAATGAGCCTGATGATTACTCTGTGTCTGGATATAAAGTAATATATTTTAAAATATATTAATTTGTCATTTATCGGGCTAACATAGCACTGGTTCTAGCTAGTTTGGAATCTAAGGGCTGTGTGTGAGTAATGTATATAAAAATTTTCTATTTATATAGGAACTAAAAGTAACTGTGAAACGTAGCTATGTGTAACTATGTTCAAAACATCAAAGATCCTACTTCTTACTAATATTATAAATGGGAAAGTAACTCTGTCTGTCTGTCTGTCTGTTACACTTTCACGCCTAAACCACTGCATCGATTTTAATGAAATTCGGTACAGTGATAAATGGGACCCTGGAGACGGTTATAGGTATTATTTTTGCAAAGTAAGGGGGAGGAAAGGGGAGGGTGTTTGACGAGGGCGAATCCGCGGTCACAGCTAGTATGAAAAAAAAACAAACTGCGAAACGTAGCTATGTAGGTATGTGTTACTATGTTCGAAACATGACAGATACGACATGAAGACATACGACAACACGAAACTGAAACCGAAATCCGAATATGGAATCTTTATACTTCTAAAAGTAACATACACTAAATAACTATACAATTATTGTTTGTTACTGGAATTTCATTTCTTCTTGCGTTTCATTTTATTGTACAGATCAGCAAAGTTTCCACTGATAACAATAAAGTTTCCATTAACAACGCGCTAAATTAAACAACAAAAGAAATCCTTGGCGCGAATATACCGGCCAGAAGCCTTTTTGTTTGGATTACCCTCGAAATATTTCTAGTTCAGCGGGCTTTGATCGCAGGGCAGTGGCGCATGGAAAACGGATGGTTCTTGCTGTTTCATTTGGCCGTTGCCGGGCCTTATAAAAGACACACATCGTTGCCGGCTTGTGTTTGACGTAGATACAGAATATAAATGAACCTGAAAAATAGCCAGAAATTTCAAAAACATTTAAGGCCGATCACCTACGCTTTGGGCATACTTGATAAAAGATGCAACACAAAAGTCCATAGCATAATGTATCCGTAGTACTGTAGACACACAGTCAAATGTTAGAATTGCCTTGATCTTTATATTTATTTTGCAAGTTTACATTCATATTTAGTCTTTGTTGATATTTTCAAAAATATAATTAAAAACATTCTACATGTCTCAACCCTAGCCAAGTACTAAACGTAATGATTTTGAAGGGGTAAGCAGTTTGAGAGACCAATAAAAGTTCTGTCAAAGAAGTGTAAAAGGAGTATTCAAGTGATTTATTAGAACAAACCTTTTCATGGTAATTGATTCGTTCAAAATATTTCCAGTTAAGTGGCCAGCGATCGCAGAGCAGCGGTGCATACACAATGATTGTTTATCGCTGTTTCATTTGCTCGCCCTTGTATTTACCACAGTGGTATGTGTACTAACTACTCCGGCTATATTTTTCTGTACAGAGTTTAAATAATAAAACAGAGCTCGTGACTTAAATAACTCTGTTAACTGGCCTCTTGTTCCAGTGGTTACCGAACCTGACTGCTAAACGGAAGGTCGTGGGTTCGATCCCCACCCGCAAAGAACAAATGTTTGTGTGATTTACACGAATATTTGTTCTGGATATTGGTGTATTGTTATCTATATAAGTATTTATTTACAAAAAAATATATTTATGTATGTTTATTAGTGGTTATCATAGCACAGACTCTGCCTAGTATGGGATCAGATGGCCGTGTGTAAGTTGTCCCAAGATATTTATTTATTTATAAAGCTGTGTTATTTAGTGGTTGCTAAGTCGCTCTGTTATTTAAAAGGTCTTTGGTTCCATTCCGATTGAGGCACCAATTTATAAATAATAACAATACAAATACACAAAAAAGAAAAGAAATTACTACTTAATACAATACGAATAATTGAGAACCTCCACCTTTTTTGAAGTCGGTTAAAAGTAAAAAAAATAGGGAAACATAACCACTGTGGTTTTATTTAAATAATATATGAATATTCAAATCGTACGAACGGAAGGTTTTTAGTCATTATTTCAGATGTCTAAAAAGCTTTGAATGATTGAGGTTAAAGACTCAAAACGTACCTATTTCTAGTTCAGCGGGCAGTACTATCGCATTTGCTCGGCCTTCTGTTATAGCACCACCGGTTACTTGCTTGTGTTCATTCAAATACACAATTCAAACTTGTAGCACGAAAAAGTATTTTAACATTAACAAATAACGGTAAAAAATAATTAAAGAAAAATTAAAAATTGTTTAATAAAGTCTGGTGGGACGATTAAAACTTATAAAGCCATAGCAAATATATAATCTATGACATACTATGAGATACTAAAATATGAACCCGATATTTACCTACCTAGTTACATATTTTTGCTAAAATTGCAAACAGAATTGTCGAATATCAATCAAGGTGCCTTGGAACCGCGTATTTTTAAATCAGAAAGTAAAAAAGGTAAATAATATTTTGAATAAGGAATTCGTTTTGAATAAGGAATTTTAACCTTTTCCTTCTATATACTTTTTTGCAGTGCTTAATTTTTTCTTCATTTTGTCTAAGTAAAATAGGTATTTTAAACTCCTATCAATTACAATACCTAATAATGAATCTGATAATATTTACGTGGAGTAGATAAACATGAATAAAGAGTTAATTAGTAAAAATTAATAAATAATTATTATATTATATATTCATAAACATTAATGAGTAATGTAATATTAATAACGAATATATGAGTAGCTAAATAGTTATCCACATTTATTTGCAAACTTCGTCTTCAGTCAGCTTCTCATTTCGCTAATAAGTTGAAAGTTTCCAACAGCTTTGCACGCAGTTCAAATTAAGTCTACAAACTGTCGTCAACAATCTCAATAGAATTACTTTCATGTTTTTAAACATAAAATAAATCCCATTTGGTTTCTGTTAACTAATAATTATTTTTAAGACCACCTGATTGTAAGTGGTCACCGTCATCTAAGGATTTGAGCAACAACGGAAAACTCATTGCTGCCAGCTTTAAAGTTCTACTGATCAACTCTGTGTTATTTAATTGATTGGTTTACGTACCAACAATTATTATTGTAATACCTAATATCACTGACGTACGTTTATGAGTTGGAACATTTAACATACAAATTACAAGCTTTCTTCAGGTTCAAAGGGCGTATAACATTTAAGTTTTGATACGTAGTAGATTTGTCGACAGAGGACATTACCGCCATAGCGGTTTCTACCGTGACGCAATTCATTGTATTTCGGAAAGAGGCCCTAGTATACTAAATATGAGGCGACTACCTTAGTTCTCCGCAGAAGAAGCTCATTAATGTATGGCCTTAGGTAGGATTGCAGTACTACCTGAGGTTGAACACGATGTTTATGGGTTACGATAACCACACTAGTTCTTATTTTCAATAAACTCACTTCACTTTTCAACAAATTTCTTTCAATAAAATTATATTTCTACTGTATTATTGTGCGATGAAGTAAGTTGAAAAAATTATTAGTTTACAAACTTCGCCTCGCTGCAGGCTGCTGATCGTTCCGCTTGATACGTTAAATGATTCTAATGGCTTTGCACGCAGTTTTAATTAACTCTGCGGAATATCGTCACCGATGTACAGTTATTCATGTTTGCAACACTTACATTACCTACTGCATATTTTTCTAATAATTATCTTCCTAAAAAAGATTTTCAAGTCATCTCTTCTTTCCGTCTAAAACTGATTGAATTAAATTCTTTACAATTAAATTAAATATTCCCCCTGTTACACATGTGTAATTTATTTACTTTCAACATTCCAAGAATCTCGAGTGGCGAATATGTTTGCGTGAACTGAACGATTTACTCCGTTTTGTAAATACTCAAACAACAGTAGAGAAACAACAGTCGTGAGCGAATCCACACACACAATCAGCTGGCACATGCACGCCTAACAATATATTTGTTTCATTACAACAAGACCAGTAAACTATGTATATACACTAACAGAATTAGACACTAAGGAAACTTATCAAAGAAACACTTTTTTGTTTTACGATTCTTCATAGTTCTCAAAACATAATTCATGTATTGTATTCTCACCACTAATAATTTACGTATACTTGTACTTTTGAAATTTGTTAAATAACATTCGATATTAAACCAAGTTGTTAGAAAAACTCAAATATTTGCTTCCGAGAAGTCATAATAATCTAATAAAACTTATTCGTGTTGTATTCTAATATTCACTATATTAACTATAATTTGACTGGCCTCGCGGTCTAGTGGTTAGCGAACCTGACTGCTAAACGGGAGGTCGTGGGTTCGATCC
>DWNH01000213.1:0-17490 GCA_018249895.1 Tiana niger
ATGGCAAATATAAATTATCCTGAATAAAAAAGCATCTTTAAACAAACAAAATTTAATTCAAAGGATTTTTTAGGAAAGGACAGTTTATAAGACAAAGTTATACAGTAGATTACTGGAAAAAGTAATATTTTTCCTTAGCAAAAGTTTTTATAGTTTACAAAAAATTAAAACTGATTTTAAATATGTCTAGCCTTAGCAAAAACGACGGGGACAAAAATCATGTATGCAATTTTTTGCTAACCGTCAAAATTCTTGCTAGGACCAAATCATGTCAAGCTCACCTTTCAAATAACGTAAAAATATAATAAAAATTTACTGAAATGTTCAATTGTTGCAGAGAAAACATTCAAGACATTAGCAACCTCTACTCCCCATACTTCCCTCTGGAGGTGGTAAGAGAGTTCGTGATGCAGGCGTTGGCGGAGGCTGTTGAGACTAACCAGGTTCACAATAGAGATCCCGTTGGAGGGAGTAATGAAAATCTATTTCTGTAAGTTAGGTCACCAATTTGTCTAAGTTATAACTCTATATCGACCTATATGTCGCTTAGTCAATTTTGCCTTTCAAGCGTCAATTATAGTTAATAGTAATTGAATATGTTTAATAGTAATTGAATCATTGAACTTGTGTTTCATTCCAGGCCTCTAATAAAGCTAACTGACCGACTTCTGCTAGTGGGCATGATGCGTGATGAAGATGTAGAGAAACTTCTCATCATGACCAACCCGGAGACATGGGATCCTACATTTGACAAAGGTAAAGGCGAATATAACTAGATAATTGGAAATCTTAGTTTTAAGTTGTTACAGTAAAGCAATGTTTTAGTTGGTGTGGTTGTTGATGCACATTAAATACGAGACGACCATCTTAATCCTCAAGAGCATCAACGTATATCTATTTATGATCTCAGATATATTATAGTCCGGTCTGAGGTTAAGGACCCACCATGTCTTCATTCCGAGGCACAATTACTTGAGAATAAAAACGGGTATAACGGATGATAAATTCTTTACTGTACCATAGAAATACAGTTTAAATTGATATTATTTTTAACAGAGGGCAAAGACGAGCACAGAAAGGGTCTACTCCACATGAAGATGGCGGAAGGCGCCAAACTGCAGATGTGCTATTTACTGCAGCATTTGAACGATATTCAGCTGCGGCACCGAGTAGAATCCATCATAGCGTTCGCTCATGACTTTGTTGGAGATCTACAGTCTGATCAGTTAAGGTAAGCAACAAATGAGGTAACCAAGACAAATTTTTCTTTTTAAACCAAATGTTGCAATCATTTTTATATATTGAAGTTCGTAACGAGAAGATTGATATGTATTTACTTTTTAATTATCAAGTGAGTTTAGACTATTTTTCTGTTGTGTTGTTTTATGGATATCTCTACTTTTTTTCACAATTCTTACATTTAGGTACTTCTTATATTTACTTGTGTAATATGTATGTTTTGTTCTCTTCTTATGTAATTAACATTATATTTTATTATTGACAGACGTTACACAGAAATTAAACAGTCTGATCTGCCCAGCGCAGTAGCAGCTAAAAAGACTAGGGAATTCCGTTGTCCTCCCCGTGAACAGATGAACGCCATTTTGAGTGAGTATTTCCAAATATTTCTATCAGCAAGAAACCATCGGAGTCTTTGTTATATGTATTTCATAACATAAAATATGTTTCCATCAGGTTTCAAGCATATGGAAGAAGAAGACCCTGAGAATAATCCTTGTGGTGAAGAATTGATCTCGCGAATGAACGAATTTCATGAGACTTTAATGGCGCATGTGTCTTTAAACGCACTTCAGGAACCTGATGCTTCGGTAAGTGTATAGCACATAACTACTTGAATAATAAGGCAAATAATGAAAATCAACCTTAAAAACGGCACCGCAAACCGCGTTTCGATGTTCCCTAATTTTTAAAATGTTCTAGTTTCTTTGAGCGAAATTACTAAAACAATTATTGGGTTTCGGAAAAAGATCAGGGTGCCAGAAGAAATTAAATAATTATTATCTAATCTTAGTCCTTAGGAGTATCTACGCATGTACTATGGTGGAAATAATTTTGCAGGTGATGTGCAAATATTTAAGTATTATTTTATCTATTTCCAGGAGTCCACTGAACCTGAGACAAAACCAGGTGCTTTTGGCAAGCTGTATAATATCATAAATACAGTAAAGGAATTGGAAAACGAAGAAACTAAGGTAAAGGTCCGCCGGCTTTTTTCTCCCGGTCAATACCAGCTATAAGAGCGCCTAAAGCCAATGAATTCATTGATTTTTTGACTTTCATTAAGTGTATGTAAATACCTTGGAATTAATAAAAACAATTTCATTTCATTTCATTTCAAACAAAATCTCGAATGCAGTACTTGAACAGTACTAACCATTTTCTTGGTGACGGAGGGGCCTTCAGAAGGTACCCGGGTATCATAACCCCGAAGTCGCCGAAGTTTAGTCGCCCCTTACGACAGGCAGAGGATACCATAGCTCTATTCTGGTCCCGAGCTACAGGGACTGTATAGTACTAACCTAAGTGGCGCACACTAGTACGAACACCAGACAGTTGCGAGTCAATACAATTACTCTATTTCATAAGGAAATGTATACTCTTAAAATATTATTTACAGAACACAAATATGTTACGTTTTTAGGCTATTGAAGAACCACCAAAGAAAACTCCAGAAGAGAAGTTCCGCAAAGTCCTAATTCAGACGATCGTCAATTGGGCAGAGGAGTCTGCTATTGAGACGCCCAAACTTGTCAGAGAAATGTTCAGGTAAAGGACAATAATTTGCTTGGTATTCGTCACAGCACTTACCGGGGTGAAAAGTATATTGTGTAGTAATCTAGGTTATAAACTCTCTGTGTACCAAAAATCATCCAAATCAGTCCAGCTCTTTTGCGTGATTAAGTAAGAAACTTCCAAACCAAATGAGTCTATAGGACTTACCTCTGGAATTCATTCGTTGGCCAAATAAAGGTATTGAAAAAAGTCTAAAGTCCCTCTTACAATGCAGTTTTTATGCAACCACCTATTTTATTCTATGCTATTCTTACAAAAAATAAGCTTATTCTCTCCGTAAAAGTCCCCTTCTTATTAGGAGCAGCAATGACAAGCTATAAGGAGCTGCAGTCAATCCTAGTAAACTTTTATACAGATAATTGATACAAAGAGATAATAATTAGTTATCTATTAGAATCAAATACGACTACGATAACTATTTAAAAAGTTATTCAGCTTTCCCCAATGTGAAGTCATACATATATAAATACATTTTTACTCCCTAACGACTCATCTAATGTGCCAAAATCATAAGCTACAGATACTCGACAAGGTGCTAGAGGAATAAGCTAATTCAGTACGCACTTCTTTATTTACTAATTCATCTATTTAACTGTCTTTTTATCAACAGTCTACTCGTCCGGCAATATGACTCCGTGGGCGAGCTCATCCGAGCATTAGAGAAGACATACGTCATCAATGCGAAGACCAAGCTAGACGTGGCAGAAATGTGGGTGGGCCTAAGTCAGATTCGTGCGTTGCTGCCGGTACAAATGAGCCAGGAGGAAGAAGAGCTGATGAGGAAGAGGCTTTGGTAAGATAAATGTAGAGTTTTGGTAAAATTTGGTATTAAGAATTTCGAAATAGACTTAACAAAAGTTTATTTGCTGATAAAGAAGATAAATATCATAAACGGAAATACGAAGCAAAATGTGATATAATATTGATCGGTCATATCTACGGTTTGAGAAGGTGAACCAAAGAGACGGAGAATCAGTATAAACAGAATATATTAAATCTTTAAAAAAGCATCTAGCAAGATTATTAAAATTAACATGAAAACGTAAAATACTCTGTAACTAGGTAGAAATAACATTTAAATTTAAAAATAATCTGTTGGAAATATTGCTACACAACTCACTCACTCATTCGTGCCCTTATGTGACTACTTATTAGGAGAATTTTTGATACAAAATTTTAAAAAATATTTTGGCACAGAAAAACACAGCAATACCTAAATATAAAACAGTATGAAATTGAATATTACCTGTTATGGATATAAAAACATTTTTATCGAAATATGTTTTTTTATATACATAATGTCTTTATTTAACTAGATATTTACATTTACAAATAAAAATATAATAAAAAACTATCCTAAAAATGTACATATTTACATTAAATCATAATTTATATACATAATTGAATATCCATTTTAGACAACGTTTATAACTTAATTTCAGAAGACGAAGCTTAGTCAAGAAAAAATATTATACTGAACAAATTTTATATTATCTGAATGGCAATAAAAATTTGACACCTATTTCATTTTTACAGGAAACTCGTCAACAACCATACTTTCTTCCAGCATCCAGATTTGATAAGGTAATTTTGTTTGCTTACAAAATAAAATTCATTTAGTTACATGTTCTTTTTTTCAAAATAATATTGCTTTATTTGATCCTATAACTCTATATAAAAACATACACATAATGTTGATTGTCTATCCTGTAATCGTCAGAGTTCCTCAAAATCCGAAAGAAACTGTCACCGGGATGCCCGAATTCAAAATGATTAATTTGATAGATTTAGGTACCTATTTAAGTAGGTACTTGTGATTTTTTTACTAAATCAAATGCTGTAATTACAAAATTTTCTTTAAGTGGACTTATCTAATACCTGGTTGACGCTATTTACGAAAATATATTTCTTATATTCTTCATAATCATCGTCATTATCGTGATCATTACCAATATCATCATCATCAACACCATTATCGTCATCATTACCAATATCATCATCATCCACAATACCATCAATATTCGTTTCTTATCTATAACAAAATGTAATGACAGAGTGTTACGTGTGCACGAGAACGTGATGGCAGTGATGATGAACACGCTGGGGCGACGTGCGCAGGCGCAGTCCGACGCGCAGCCCGCAGCGCCGCCCTCTGCCGATGACAAAGAGAAGGTACTTTATAGGGTATCTAAGTCACTAAGTGGATCTAAGTAACTAAAAAATTCTGAATAAAATACGTATACTATAGGGTATAGCAGACTGTGCTGTATTGTATAGATAATTTAAATAATACTTCAGTTTGTAATTTCTGCTTTATTTCGCCATGCATGCATTTCTATGTAATAATTTCCTGATGTCAAAATATCTGAGGAGAAGCAAGAAGGGTAAATGTGTCTAAATCGTTTAGCTACAAAAATAATTATCCTGACGGTTTCGTCCGATAGACAGAAAATAGAATCCCCTTTTTAGCACCGACTGTAACACTGTCTACTTTTCTTAAAGGATACTTCCCACGAGATGGTGGTAGCCTGCTGCCGCTTCCTCTGCTATTTCTGCCGCACCGGTCGCCAGAACCAGAAAGCCATGTTCGACCATTTCGACTTCCTGCTGGAAAACTCCAACATTCTGCTGTCCAGGCCTTCACTGCGAGGATCCACGCCTCTGGACGTGGCCTACTCCAGTCTAATGGAGAATACTGAGCTGGCTTTGGCTCTGAGGTATGTTCAGATACAATCGTGTGATAAAATTGGAAAATTATTATTAAAAATTCGCTAGTTAAAGATTTACATTTATAGAAAATATATAATAATCTATCGAGATTGCAAATTTTAAATGGGCTCTGTCAATTTACTTTAAGGTGTAGTTTATCGGTCAGACGCCGATTTTAACAATGGTTGAAATAGTGGAAAACACCTTTGGTATTAATTTCGTATTAAAAAAAAATTTCCATATCGAATTAAATATTGCACAAGACATAGAGCGAGTCGCGTCTGTCAAAACATATTAATGGTATAAAAGATTCAAAGGTACTCATTACTTATATTATATATTATAATCATTACAAAAAAGTACTCATTGACTTATCTCGTTCTATTTGATCTACAAGGTTTTAATGCCATAGTGTGGTAAAGCGTCTGACTGGCTAAAGAATCATATTTGAAGTTTTCAGTAAACTCTGGACTTATCATTATTAGTGTTATTTTAGAATTATTTTGAAAAATAAAACATGAGAAAAAAAAAGTTTTTCACCCATTAAAATATAATTTTGTATTAAAACATTTCTGTTATCATAGAGAACACTACCTGGAGAAGATCGCTGTGTACCTCTCACGTTGTGGCCTGCAGAGCAACTCCGAGCTGGTGGAGAAGGGATACCCTGACCTAGGATGGGATCCAGTCGAAGGTGAACGCTACCTCGATTTCCTCAGATTTTGCGTTTGGGTGAGTTATATCTTTTTAATAATTCTTTGGATAGTGGTATTCTTTGGAGTGATCAAAAAACTTATTTGATAGCACCTGAGAGAAGACAAACACTTTTAAGTAAACGTAAGACCATATCAGTTAGTAATGATGATCTTCCCATTATAATCTTTATAATAGTGAGGTATGATGTAAGATGTACCACTGCTACGTATTTCTTGATGAAAAAGGACCCTAGAAAGTATGTAAATATGGCATGTCTATAATCGAACTATGAATTCTACTACTTATATGTTAATATAACTATTTATTAACCAAGTTTCTTCTTCTTAGGTAAATGGTGAAAGCGTAGAAGAAAATGCAAATCTGGTGATTCGTCTACTTATCAGAAGACCAGAGTGTCTTGGACCGGCGCTGAGGGGTGAAGGAGAGGGTCTATTGAAGGCGATAGTGGACGCTAACAAGATGAGTGAACGAATAGCTGATAGAAGGAAACTACGGGAAATGGAACAAGAAGGGGATGTCAATGTGAGTGATAGTGTGGAAGAAATAAGTCCAGACAACACACTAATTAGTGGTATAGTTTTAGTAAAATTACTTACAACTGCAGCAGAGCTGATAAATTGGTCCACAGTTGCCGAAAATATCACATAACATATACAAAGAAATACAATCGAATTGAGAATTTCTTTTTTAAACTCTGTTAAAAAGTATTCGATTTAAGGTTTTCTTTAGTTACCTTTTTTTCACCCACAGTTTAGCCATCCCCTCCCAGAATCAGATGATGATGAAGACTACATAGACACCGGCGCAGCAATCCTCAACTTCTACTGTACGCTGGTAGATTTACTTGGAAGATGCGCTCCCGATGCTGGAGTTATTGCTCTGGTACGTATAACATACGCTCAATAAATAAATCGCTTAATAAATAATATCAATGTATGTTTCTAGAATAAACACGTTTAATAAATCTTTCTTATGTCAAACAATATTGCGTTTAGAGCAGATACCGACAGAATATAAAGTAGTAGTATGAAAGCCAGCAGTTTTTAAATATGAGATAACCATCTTACAAGCACCGGCGCCACACCCAATTGCACCGTGAAGCAGTTTATTGTGTTATATGAAGAAGAAGGGTGTGATTGCTGGAGCACACTAAATTTGAAGTGACAATCTTAGTTATCAGGCGGAGCAACGCTTCTATTTACTATGTCAAGTACGACTATGATAAGGTTGACCTAATGTTGGATAAGGCTGGAGAGACTATTTAAATTTAATGTTTGCTACTGTTTTCTAATAAAAAAATCTTACTCTTTAAGACCAGCACTACTAGGTACGACCGTAATTACTACTACTACTAAACTTGATTTTTATGATTCCACGGCTTTCTAATACCTGTTGATGTGTATGCTCGTTTGCCTTAAAAGAAATAAACGATCTACATAAAACTGTTTTATGTAGGGCAAGAATGAATCACTACGAGCACGTGCCATTCTGAGGTCTCTGGTGCCGCTTGAAGATCTTCAAGGAGTCCTCAGTCTTCGCTTTACGCTTAACAACCCGGCTGCTGGTGAAGAACGACCTAAATCAGGTATACCTCACTTTATACATCGTCATAGAGCGTCATATGAGTATGCTACAACAGCATATCGTGAAAAACATTTTCAGTAATGTGCAAAATTTTCATTCTATTTCACGACTTATAAATTCTTTGGAATAAATGACCTTTGACCTTTTTACAGACATGCCCTCCGGGCTCATCCCCGGCCACAAGCAGAGCGTCGGCTTGTTCCTGGAGCGGGTGTACGGCATCGAGACCCAGGAGTTGTTCTATAAGCTTCTAGAAGAAGCCTTCCTACCTGATCTGAGGGCAGCTACCATGCTGGACAGGGTAAAAGCCGGATTCTTTAATTCAATTTTAAAGTGATTGCGATTTCCCCATTTCAATAGTAATGTTGAATATGTCAATGTTAGCTTCTTTGAGTATATGTACATATATAATGTATTACCAACCACGAGAGCCCTATATCCATTAGTGGACAGGACAGCAGTCTAAACGCTGACCGATGGACGAATATGGATAGATTACTCCATTTTCAAAATTTTCTCCATTTTAATTTCCAGAACGATGGTTGCGAGTCCGACATGGCTCTGTCAATGAACAGGTATATCGGCAACTCAATCCTGCCGCTGTTGATCAAACACGCCAACTTCTACAACGAGGCTGAGAACTACGCCAGCTTGCTGGATGCCACGCTGCACACAGTTTACAGGTGAACTCTAATAATAACGAGTAAAATTAGAAAGTCTTCGCGTGATAGTCTCTTTTAAAATTAGATTGCGTAATTAAGAAGAACTTTCTTTCTTTCTTATATTAAAATTGAGATTGAAGGATTGAAGATAATACGCCTCTTTAACATATAAGTATAATGGATTTCAAAATTTAAGATTATGTTGACTACAATATCAGAGTGAAAAAAATCACTAGAACAAACGAGATGTTTAAGTTTGTTTGCTAGATATTAAATAATCGAAGATTGCCGAAATTTTATAACCCTTAAAATAAGTGTAGCTCTGACTATAGTCCTTCTTGCCAGGTTGTCAAAGAACCGCATGCTGACCAAGGGCCAGCGTGAGGCGGTGTCAGACTTCCTGGTGGCGCTGACGTCTGCGATGCAGCCCTCCATGTTGCTCAAGCTATTGAGGAAACTGACCGTCGACGTATCTCGACTGTCCGAGTATACCACTGTCGCTTTGAGGGTAAGTTATAAGTGGAAGACTGACTGATATTGGCAAGTAGCTACGTCTATTCATACAGTGAAGTAGTTATGGTGTATCCACCAGAAAGGTCTGGTATAACAGATTGGTAATATTATTGACTGACCCTGATCCTGGCTGGTAAGCCAGAGTTCTTATTTAAAATTATTTAACATTAAGAAGTGTGTTATGAAATTTAAAAAAAAATGTCTTCAAAACTGTAACAATATTTTCGTGATGTAGATTTTGAAAACCAATGACTTCTGCCATAAATTTGTGCAAATTCGTTTAATATTTTTACAGCTTCTAACTCTTCACTACGAGCGGTGCGCGAAGTACTACGGTAGTACCGGCGGCCAGGGGATATACGGCGCCTCATCCGATGAGGAGAAGAGATTGACAATGATGCTGTTCTCTAACATCTTCGATTCCCTCAGCAAGATGGACTATGAGCCGGAGCTGTTCGGGAAAGCGTTACCTTGCCTTATTGCCATTGGTGAGTTTAATAGCATCATTCTTACAACTCTGCTCTATGATTCCCTTTTTCGTAGCCACACACCTGTCTTTCCCATTGATCACTCTTGAGTAAGTGTGACCAGGTCCCTAGGATCTAACCTTACCTAATTTCATATTATCCCATAATTATTAGTATACTCTTGATCATCCATGTGGCCCCTTAAAACATTCGTTGTTACAAATATTATGTCTTAATTATTATTAATATTAATTAGTTTTAAGTAAGTACAATACTTTTATAAATTATTGTTATAACATTTAGGGAATTTTGTACTTAATACATAGTATATTATTAAGTATTTTACTTTATCTTATAGGTTGTGCTCTTCCGCCCGATTATTCTTTGTCCAAGAATTATGATGACGAGTTCTATGGAAAGGAGACACAGAGCACAGGTAAGCAACAAAAGTCTACCAATGATATACCAATTAGACAACGTCATTTTTATCTTAAACGTTATCTTTAAATCAATGATTTAATATTTATATAATGGACATGATATGTTAAGCATCATTATCGTATTATTGCCACGTCATCATTGTCTTCAACGATCCCAAAAAATATGTCAATCAAAAAAAATTTACATATTTTTCAATATCACGATTTTAGTTAAAAACCTGTCTGTTGAGAAAATGTATACTAAAGTGGCATCTATTCGATATTACTTTGTACAGTTCTAATTATCGCTATTTTGGAACATAAACTACAACAAGTTAGGTCATCTATCAAGAGATCAGAGATCAGGTCATAGTATCTAGACATTTCGAAGAAAACCTGCTGCCTAAAGTACTTCACAAACACTTATTAATGTAGGTTAACGTAGTAGCTTATAAAATCTAATGATTTTAAAAAGGACACTTATCGTGTAGCATAATATAATAATCTTGGTAATGAAGATGAAGTAGAGAAGATTAATTTTTATTCTTTTGAGAAATAAATTCTTAAACCATAAACCATAAGATGATTAGATATAATGATAATGACTCATGTAAAATGATACAAAACTTCGTTTGTCCAGGTGGAGCAGACAACCCACAATACGACCCTCAGCCCATCAATACCTCATCAGTTGCGTTGAACAACGATCTTAACACAATTGTGCAGAAATTCTCAGAGCACTACCATGACGCTTGGGCTTCAAGGTGTGTATAAGAAGGTAGAAATGGGTGTGGTATATCCTTGAATTGTTTCTCGGCACAAATGAGCGTGACTATATGTTCCTTGGCCGAATATAGATTTAGCTTCAGTTTTTCCGTAATTATTAGACGGTTTATTTAATTTTCACAATAAATATTTAATAGGAAAATCGAGAATGGTTGGGTGTATGGAGAATCGTGGTCGGACAGTCAAAAGTCACATCCACGTCTGAAGCCTTACAACATGCTGAATGATTACGTAAGTATTCATTGTCAATCAATTTTGAGAAATATCTTAACCTTCCATTAGTCTTTTTTTGATATCAAAAATCAAAATAATTAAGTTACTTATCTTTCTTACCCGCTTCTAAGTCTGCAATTGAACGCAATTGATCACAATATGGGCGTATTTGGATAAATTTTTAATTTTAATTTGATTTTTAGCAGGATATAGCAATGATATAGCGGAAGTACCTACCGTATTCCATATTTTTTTTATTTTATAGATCAGCATTTAACTGCGAATTTTGCCTATTAAAAAAAGCTACTGTGATACTCAAATTACCACTTTTTTCTACCAGGAGAAAGAACGCTACAAGGAACCCGTCCGAGAGTCATTAAAGGCTCTATTGGCCATCGGCTGGTCGGTGGAACACTCAGAAGTAGACATTCCCAGCCCTAACAGGAGCTCTATGAGGAGACAGTCCAAATCGGGCGGCGTAAGTACATTGTTTATGGTGAAAAGACCTAGCAAAATTATGACAGCCTGGTTGTCCAATAAAATTATTTATGGTGAATTGCTAATCAAAATGTTAGCCTGATAACCAAGTCAAAGGAGAACCGTAACGTTATTAGGATATAAATATAAGGCTTTATTTTTGCCTAAAAATAACATCTAACGCCCTCTGGAGGATGGAGCTCTTTAAAGTTTTAGATAGATGTGTATGATGCAATTATAGCATTGAGGAAAACCGAGCATTGAATTTGCTTATTATCTGTCTTATTTATATAAAGATATTAAGATAACTTTGAGACAATTAGAAAGAATGAATTCCTTAATACAATACTTCTTGTCAATCTGTTATTTGTTTAAAATTCGGTTGGAAAGGTAAATAATATTATACAGAAGTTTTAAAGGAGAAAGTACATATACCTATTACCTATACTAAAATTCTTATTCACGCAACTTGCTCAGGAAGAGGTGGAAATAGTGGTAACTTTGTTTCTGTAATTATCACGTATTCTGCATATTATTATTTTTTTTATTTCTAACATTATTTATGCATGATATTATTTGTAACTTTATGTGAATTTACCCGTTTGTTCAATGTTTAATATCCGTCTTATGTATTCCTGACCGTATTTAAACATATTCGTAGTTAAACTTCCATTACTTTTTACGTATCTAAAAATGATTTTTACTTGTTATCTATGATCGTTTATAACGTATGTGTATAATTATTTCCTTTTTTATTTGTAACATAAGTTTACCGATCATGCATTTTATGAGCCTGCTTTTCAAGAGAAGAATGCTAGATGTGAGAAATAGAATCTGCTGCTATATATCTAGAAACTTTTTTTATGTAAACTAGGAATTTAAAATCATCCTAGTTTTGGCTAATTTAGTCACACCTTCACTGAAGTACATTGCCAAGCCTTTAGAAGATTTAATAAAGCACAAGTATGTATAGTATTGCCTGGTGAGCATTTTAAGCCACTCAGTTACCCCCGAGAATGCTCTAATAAGTGTTGCAGCACCAATTCCACGCAAACATATCACATTTCATTAGAGTTCATTATAAAGTAGATGAACTCAATCTTTTACTTTAACTTTTATGAAAAGTGCAGTACAAAGAAATTTTAAGAAATTACCGTCTTGTATGTGTGGTATACACTTGGCCAGCGTGGTTGACTGTGGCTTAAATCCGTCTCATTCGAGAGGACACCGACTCAGCAGTTGGACTGTGATGTGTTGATGATGATGTGTGGTATAAAACAAATAATATATAACTCAAAAGGCTCTTTGATCATACTACTATTATTATTTTTGTCATTTTCATTAAGTAATGATTGTTTTTCATATCCCTGTCTATCCCGCCTACATAGCGTGTTCCCGATGTCGTGGTGAGTTAAAATCCCTATCAGTTACACTATCACCGATTGTGTCGAATTCAATCATTTAATTATTTCTTAGTTCTTATTTTACTTAGTCATTTTTTATACTTTTAAACTTAGTGCTACTTTGTAAAACACCAGTATTTTATAACAGCTTGTCTAGATTTGGACTTTACTTTATTTTTCTTTCTTTCGATTCAGTTGTTCTTTATCATTATCCACTCTGATAATACGCAAATGTTCAGTCTTTAGATACATCTGTACAACAAATCTCCAATTTTCATTAGAATTTTTCAGAGAGACTTCATTTCGTTTCTTATCTAATATACTGTGTTCTATATTAACTTCATGGACTTTTGTAACCTTTGATAATAATTATTATAGATAAGAAGATTGCTGTCTTTTTGAGATTTTTGCATGTTTGCATGTTTTTAATCTCTCCATACTTCCTAAAACTTCCCAAAGAATCGACAACTTTTCTTCAGATATGTATTGACAATTAAAATTTACCCTTTTGTATCTTAATCTGCCCTTTGCAATGTCACTAAAAGTCACATTCTAATTCGTTGTCTATTAAACAGCTACTATTTGTTTCCTGATGATTATATAATTTATATGGTTTTATAAAACTACTAAGTATTGGTCACTATGATGTAGTTTGATTTAGTCTGCTACGATCTTAAAAACTTCATAAACATGTTTTTACCGGTATATAATATTACACAGACGGACTCCGCTACACCCTTCAACTACAATCCTCACCCAGTCGACATGACGAACTTGACACTGTCCAGAGAAATGCAGAACATGGCTGAGAGACTAGCTGATAATGCTCATGACATCTGGGCGAAAAAGAAAAAGGAGGAACTGGTTACTAATGGAGGTGAGAATTATTAATGAACCAAATAGAAACAAAGATACCTACAGAGATACACATGTTAAACTTACAAAACCCTGTTATCCTCAGAGGTTGAATAGTTGAAAAGAAAAATAAAAATTAAATTAACAACGCTTTAATAGAGACATGGTTTCGAAATTTTTTAAGAAAAGTGAGATGGGGTTAAAAATAAATTAAAAATTTACAGCAATAACACAAAACGACTTTACGAAAATGAAAGCTATAGAAAAGCAGAATATGGGTGAACATTTTTTCTTAAAAAAAATTAGGCTTTATCTCTCACAGATAATATTATCTAATTTTTCTTCTAGGTGGTATACATCCTCAACTGGTACCATACGATCTTTTAACTGACAAGGAGAAGAAGAAAGATCGCGAACGTTCTCAAGAGTTCCTCAAATATCTCCAATACCAAGGCTACAAGCTCCATAGACCCAGCAAAGCAACCCAGAGTGACACAGAACAGGCCGCTACTGGAGTAGCAATAGAGCTTAGATTCGCGTACTCCTTGCTAGAGAAGTTAATCCAGTATATTGATAGAGCTACAATTAATATGAAGCTTCTCAAGCCATCTACCACATTTAGTAGACGCCCCAGCTTTAAGACTAGTACAAGGGATATTAAGTTCTTTTCTAAGGTAAGCTATTAATAATGTCTTCTTGATCATATTCTTCATGGTGATTATATTTTTTAATAATAGGTTATTATTATGAACATTACACTTGTATATAGTTTAAATCTTTAAAGAATATAAATATATTAAACTCTTCAATCACTTTGGACCATTGCACTAGTAAGCCACTAATAGTTTTTACTCTACTATGCAAAATTCTGCGTTAATTTTAACATTATGTCTTTAAATTTTAAAGTATGAACTCTCCTATAAATGGTTTTCGAGTAAATCTTTTTTCTCTGTTTTATTAAACTATTTAAATAAATATTTTACTTAATTTTTTAACCTTTTGAGCTAAATTATGTGTAGTTTTTGTATGATAGTAATGAAATGCATAGTTTTACTTTCACAAAATATGCATGTCTTTAATAAGTTTCTTTATATATCTTTCTTTTCTTGTATTACAAGCAAAACAAGACGGAGTTAAAATATTTCAAGAAGGTACATAAAATTTTAAGTGCACTTAGTGCACCTTTGTCATTACTAGAAGTTCTGTATTTAGTGCATGATTATATTTTATCCATTAAGTATTTAAGATTTCTATTTAATTTAATTAACTTTTGAGAAGGATTCACTATTTTTCTAATGATATTTAAGTTTTATTGTATAGTGTTTGTATAGTAAATCTCAAATAATTGCAGTTCCTCTTTAAATAAATTAATGCCTGTCTGACATTTAAAACTTGTATGGTTTGGTTTCTAACAATGCAAAGTTTATAATATGATGTCATCGTTTAACTTTTTTTGTATCTCCAAAGCAATAAGACGTTCACATAGAGATTTCTACGTACGAGAAGTCTACATATTAATTGTTATTCAAATACTCGTGCAGGCATATTAGGAACTAGATATTTGTAGGCAAAAATGATATAAATGGGATAATAATCAATTTGTTTTATGAAGGTGGTTCTACCTCTGATGGAGAAGTACTTCTCGACTCACCGCAATTATTTCATAGCGGTGGCGACCGCGACCAATAATGTTGGTGCAGCCAGTTTGAAGGAAAAGGAAATGGTAGCAGCACTGTTCTGTAAACTGGCTAGTTTGCTACGTTCAAGGTATGTAGAACATGACACTGTCTGTAAAGTCGCACTATCCCTAACCTATAGAAATTATTGATTATCTACGATCTTCATATACCTATCAATCTGTCATGTTTTACCATTTTCTTCCGTTTCTTCCTTCTTCTTTTCTTCTCCTTCTTTTCTTTATTATCTTTTTCATTTTCTTTTTTTATTTTCAATACGAATTTTGTATTTTTTTACTTTCCTGTTACCTTTTTATCACTTTTGTCTTTTGTTCTAGTCGGTGCTAAATATTTCTCTATATCTTCACTTTTACAGGCTAGCAGCATTCGGTCCAGATGTCCGTATAACAGTGCGCTGTCTGCAGGTCCTCGTGAAAGGCATTGATGCTAAGTCTCTGGTGAAAAACTGTCCAGAATTCATCAGAACGTCCATGTTGACATTCTTCAACAATGTTGCTGACGATCTCGGGCACACCATAATGAATTTGCAGGATGTAAGCTTTTTAACTTTTTTAGTTCTAGTAAGGTTAAACACGAATTTAGGATTTAATTTTAACTTTACATAGACATTGTTAGCTTGACCGTGACATTTCCGTTCGAGATGCGATAACTTGAGCGTGAAAAAGTATCCATTAATTCCAAATTATAAATGATCTATGTCCTAAATCCATTCCATGTTTACAGATTGAATTTTCTTAATTTTGTTGTTCACTTTCAATTGTTAATCGACTATTCAATTCTTTTTCACAAATACCAAATTTTAAATAAAATAAACGAACAACCATTTTCAGGGTAAATACGCCCATCTTCGAGGCACACATCTGAAGACATCCACGTCGTTGGGGTATATCAATGGAGTGCTGCTCCCGATCCTGACTGCTATGTTCGATCATCTTGCGAATTGCGAATATGGAGCTGATTTACTACGTAAGTATAAAGCACACGTACAGATGCCAGTAGAAAAGTAAAAAGAAGACATGCCAAATACGAAAAACTGTTTAAGCAATCATTTTTATGTTGGACCGGCGAACAAGGCTAAAGCAAGTGTGGGTAGCTACTAAATCTAATTTAAAATAGTGTTCGTGCAATGGTAGAAATTCGACCAAACTCATTATTAAAAATGTGAGGAAACCCTATATGAGCCTGCATGCTCTTATACCTATATATATATATATTCGTTCTTAGAATGTATGTATATCTGAGACCATTACTGAGACCACCTATGCAAAAAAAATCATTAATATCAAATAATATTAAAAAACGTTCAGTAGTATCTGATGATGTATTTTGTTGAGGAATTATTTTTGTTAATTGATTTCGATAAATGAAAAGCATTTCATGTAATGTGAAAACGCCGACTGTAATACAATCTCACTCTGCCCTTATTAAAGGGTGACACTCGCGCTGTACCTACTACACAATGACATTTGAATGTGAATTTTGTAACATTTTCAATTATTAGAAATGAAGAAATAAAAAGTACTTTAATTGAAAATGATAATTGGTCTTAACGTATAGAAAACGTATACGAGTAGTCATAGTAATCATCGCTGTCGCTGTCATCATCGCTGTCACTGTCACTGTCACTGTCGCTGTCACTGTCACTGTCACTATCCGAATCATAGGCGTTGGGTAAGAAAGCGTTTTTACACTCCCGTCGACAGGTTCGACTGAAAGCCGTTTTATGCGGGTACGCGCATGAATCTTGTTCGCATGTCTGTGTGACTGCGTATTGGCACGCGTTTATACACTTATCTTTAGACATTCGTCGGCATTCCATCTCATATCGGTCCCGGAGTACGTTAATAGGTTCGATCTTAAAGTTTTGCGGTCGCAACATTGCCGTTTTTGTCTGAGCGCCATTCTGAAATATTAGTTTTTATTTTGTTTAGAAATGCTCTCGACTTCATGCTCGGAAAATTTTTAAAGTTACCTACTTTTAAAGATAATACATTTATAAAATGTAACATAGTATAAGTAATGTAGATAAAAGTTCATTAACAATAAGGGTACGCACGGTATTCGTTATAATTAAATAAATAAATAAATAAATAACGGTTCACACTCATAGCCCCACACTAAGATTCTAGGATCTTGTGTCGTGGGTACCATGGACACACACACAGACAATTACA
>DWNH01000214.1:0-17476 GCA_018249895.1 Tiana niger
CTTAGAATCCAGCGGTTTCCCGCTATCTTCTTCAGGTCATCAGTCCACCTGGTCGGAGGGCGACCTGTGTTCCTTTTCCCATAACATTAACACATGAAAATTACAAAGTTGAAGGATACGATTAATCACGTAAGAGACGTTGATAGTAGATACTTTTTAAAAAGAAAAGAATACGAAATGGTAATAATATTCTAATTTTTGATAAGATTATTCGAACCTTTGATAAGAATATTCGAATATCTGAAAAGAATATTAGAATCCAGTTTTAATTATGGTCGAATCGAAGATCATTAATGAGGTTTGGTATTCACTCGCACAGATGATTTCGGAAGCTCGATTTACGGATGGTTAATTTCACCCAATTAATTTCTGTGTATAATAAACTTCAGGAACACTTGTTTTTGATAATTATTTCGCTCATGAATGCCTACACCCTCGACAGCCCTGATAATATGCCAGTTTTAAAACTGTGAAGGCAGTTTAAAAGCCAATTTAATTTTCGAGTATTTGGATGAAACAATGGAATAATGTGTTGTCAAATAATTCAGTATATCAATGCGGTTTATTATGCTTCACGGGGTATTTATAGATGACGCCGGCTAAAGGTACACCGCAATGTATAATGAGATACGCAGGCTATTTGTACCTCGGGCACTTTTATTGGTAAAATGATTATAGCTCAGTAATAACTGCGCATTTAAAACGAATCCTAAGTTAATAATAAAATAAGATAAAACTCTATGGCCTCTTGGTCTAGTGGTTAGCGAACCCGACTGCTAAACTGGAGGTCGTGGGTTCGATCCCCACCCAGAACAAATGTTTGTGTGATGAGCACAATTATTTCTTCTGTGTCTGGGTGTATTGTTACCTATTATGTGTTATGGTTACCATAGCACAGGCTCTGCCTAGTTTGGAATCAGACGGCCGTGTGTGAGTTGCCCCAAGATAAAGATATTTATTTATCTTTCATCAGTTTATTAGTTTTAACTTCCCTTTTGGCTGCAAGTACCTAGAACAAAAAAACCCGCCGAAACCGACCGAAAAGGAGACCATCTTAGTCTTCAGAAGTAGCAAGTGGATGTCCTTGGGTTGCAGTGACCTCTTAACACCAGGTGGCCTGCACGCTCGTTTGCACTTAATTAAAACCGACCGCGGAATGAAGCAAAAATTTTCGTTATAAACGAAGTGAAATCATGCAATATGGCAGGCTGCGTGATTCCTAGTAAATTATGACTACGGTGAACATTTTTAAATCATTTAACACCATATCCAATTAGTTCAACAGAGCAATAAAAGCCCTGATTGGTGTTAAAGATAGATTAATTTGATTATTGCGCTTAATTAACTTATAACACCCGCCAAATTAAGTGAACTGTTTTTAAATCATAAAAGAATATATGCAATTTCCAGATATTGTTTACTATACTAAATATTGACTGGCCTCTAGTCTAGTGGTTCGCAAACCTAACTGTTAAACGGGAGGTCGAGGGTTCGATCCCCACCCACAACAAATGTCTGTGTGTTGAGCACGAATATTTGTTGTAAAAGTAATAATTCAACAGTTTTAATAAGAACATGTGCAGTTTTTCATTCACAAGTTTTTTGCAGTTTTTTGTCTTATCGCGCGCACATGCGGTCAGCGAAACGCCGGTTGGTCAAGAAGAGATCGAGAGTTCGATAGCCTGTCGGTTTTTAAGATTTAAATTATCCTATATTTTCATTCACAGTGTAAGAAATAAGCTATTTAGCATCATTATAGCATGCAGTAGGATTCTAGATCTGTGATCTTCTAGGTAACTCAAAACTCTAGATAACGTTCAACTCGACTAGTAACATTGAAATTTCGAAAAACTAATTAATGTTCAAACAAAATGTCCATTGAATTTTATAACACTTTAGATAATCATATTTAACGTACCGACAACAAGTCCTTTGAATTTTATAATAGTACAGATAATATTTAACGTACATACTATATGAAGGAAATGTAAAATAAGATTTCTATCCAAGATTCCAATCCGAATTGCCTGAGCGCAGTGAGAAGTCGAGGTGCTAACCGCAAGACTACTGCTCCAGCGTCTACGTAGGTCTTTGAGAAATTTACGTATCGTGCACTTTACCGGCACTGCGGTGGAGTATATTTATGCAGGCCCCGAAATACTGCAGTAGATCTGCAACTATACTCGTATACGTCCCGAGCGCAAAAACGTACGCAAACTAAATAATTGAACCGGTTAAACGGTTTTACTGCGCCAAAAGTCAGCGTCTATATGTGTAGTACGCTTAAATTCATTTTGAAGTACTGCATTTTTATATTAAAATTAGTAATTGAGTGGATTGAAGACCAGCGGTTATTTGCACTTTTTTTTTATTGAACAAATAGTTAAATTACAACTTTTTATAAAGTATAAAAATATATATTAGTAAATTTTAATGTTTACGCAATATTCTTGTAACACGGATCTTTTATACGGCTATATTCTGCCGGAAGAACAAAACGAGCAGAATTTTTTTTTTACCATTTCTTTTGATTACTGTCTCGATGTTATCTTCAACGATAACAAAATAACATAACCAAAACATTACAAGATTTAAAGTTATCACAGCATTCAGAAAGGATTCTACAAAATTTAAAATCTAAAATGTAGCAAATTAATAAGACAAAAACCTTAATTGGGAAACAAAACGCCTTTAATGCTGCTCGGCAGTCTGTCTCCATTTGTTCATCTCATCAAGGAAAAGATCAATTAGGGAGATTAGTTATCTCCTTTAAAGATTGCGTCATTGTCGGAGAAGGAGGGTTGGGGGGAAGTGTCGAAATCGCAAAATATCTCTTCCCTGGCTTTAGCCTTAGGTTAATAACCAGGGCTGTCCGGAACTCCAATATTGCTACCAAATTGAATGAGTTAACATGTGACATTCATTGCGGAAGGTTTTTTGAGAAACCAGAGTTAATTAAAAACGAACAACATTTATTAAATTGTAAATTTCATTGCGTACGGATTTTGTTTTGTATGAATGCTTTTACGTCATGTTTCATGAGGATCACTATTCAGGATAAGTAGAGTACTGTTACTCTCGTGTATTTTTTGAAATTGCTCGACTGGTTCCAAAACTGACCAAGGTTATCCTGAGCTCCCGCCTGTTACACCGAGATCTCTGAATCCTAAAGTACCCGTGAGTGAGTCGGGACTTTAATTAACACGAATCCTATCCTTTCTCTTAGTAAGTAAATTAGATAAGAGTTTATTAGAGAATTATGTAATGGATCAAATACGTCCAGAAAGGCGCCTTTTGAGTTCACTGCAGTGACGCGAGTTATGGAGTACTGAATGCATTCATACTGCTACTAGTTCTATATTTATGTTAATTTTTTCATTTGTCAATCCCTATTTTATTTATATACCTTTTCGATCGCACCAAGTCTACGACGCAGGCAATGTGGTACATTAAATTCCGCCCGCGGCTTTACCCACGTAGTATATGGTTTAGCCATGGCAGTAACTGGAGTGAAAAGTATTCTATATAATCCAAGTTACCTAATTTTATCCAAATCAGTCCAGCCCTGTTTGCAAGATTGAGTAACAAACATGTAATCATACGAACTTTGACATTTATAATATTAGTAGAATTATGGTATAGCTAGAAAGTTTTATAATTAAATTATATTAAAATTTATTTGACAACCCTACCAATGACTACAAAGCTTAAAGTCGCAGCAAACAAAGAGCGTTAATGCGTCTCGATCCAAGTATTTCAGTGCGATTAAAGCGGGCCGGTGCGGTGTGTTGTCTATTTGTATGAATATAGCCGCAGTGCAAAGAGTAATAAATACGCAGAAGTGTGTTTACTTAGTAAGCAAACGGAAGGGGCAAACTTTTATTTTATGACATAGCTTTTCTAGTTTGCAAAAAAGGAAATAAGCGAGGAGAATTTTTTGCTACTGTTTCAGTTGCGTTTCGACTTAATTATAAAAAAATATTTTACTGGTATGAGAAAAATTGGTACAAGTATTAATATTACACACGTAAAGTAAGTACAGTTTGAGTTTATTTATATGATCATATGTTATTTTTTTCTTTTTTGAATTAGAAAGTAGTAACAAAAGAACATGCAAGCCATCGTATTTTTATTCGCCATGTTGAATCTTCTATATACTTTTTGGATAATTAAGTCGATTTAAGTAAATATAATTTGTTAAAATCGTCATAGTATGCATGCAGTATGTATGCACATCGCCTGTATAATACATATCCTTTACCGTACTCTGTAGTAAGAACTGTAACGCCTATTTTATTTACATTGCATTGAGAGCATCGCTAAAGATAATACCTGAGTATTTGCCTTCCTGGGGAGTACTTAAAACTTTTCTGCTGTTGTTCCAAGATGGCAGCCGTTAATCCAATTGTAGACCAACTATTACCTGCAAGTTAGCTCCCGAGTTGCCAGTATTATATAAATTTAGCGTACTATTCAAATTCGTCGTAATAATTCAAGGAGCAAGGAGCCAAACGGACTTCATTTTGTGTTTTGTAGTTATAAATGAGTAGTTATATTTTTTATTTACGTAAATATTTCGTACTTTAATGTAAGTATTTTTTATAATGTATAATTTTTGTGTAATATATATGTACAATATGTCATATGTGTACGTAAAATGTAAGAAAAACTATTAAATAACTTTTTTAGCAAAACAAAAACTAATCGATCTAACCTGTATGCATTTAATTGGTTACTGCAGCTCATACAGGTACATATACGTCAAAACTCGATACAGAAAACTATTTCAGCCAATGTTTGTGTTGTTGTAAAACATATGTATTTGTAGATTTGCTCTGAATTTTGAACGAACGCCTATGGCAGTCGACAATATTTTTCTACAACAATTTATTGTTCGGTGTTATATTGCAGTCTTCTACTGGGACTGAACCCAGGCCTAAAGAAAAGTAAGGCGAATTTATAATCTATATACTCCCTATTTATGTATTCGTTAACTATATACTCACTATTTATGTATTCGTTAATCACTACTCATGCTCGCAAAGAATACAGTATATAAATATGGACCTTCTGTATTCGTCTGTATAATTAATTGGTTAAGTAGTAGAGAAAAATACTCCGCTGGCAGTCATTGAATATGACGTGCATTATCTTTGTCCTTATCATTAGGAACGCATGCATGTATAACCTCACATTATTTGAGGTTGAATGTGGATGCCTGACCACTTAACATGCTAGTTAGCTACCTTCTTCTATCATTAAATAAATCTTCTCTGATAAGATACATACAACATATGCATACAAATGATTTCAATCACGTGTACAATTCAACCAACCATTATAGTTTTAAACTGCACTGCAGATACTGTTTCTACCGCTCTCGCATTCGCGGTTGCGGTGCCGCGGTTTCTAATGCGTATCACTCGCTACACAGCTCATTTGAATTTACCGTTTTGTACCGCAGAAGATTATCAGCTGCAGTGCGCTTGTAAAGCTTAAGCTGGGAATTGAAATCGTTGGAATGCGTGAGGTTTGGTAGTTCCAATGATTATCATATTCTATTTATATTTATTTTAGTTTATATATTTCGGGTCTCGCTATCGGAATGGTCAGTCATAGCGTAGGATCCAAAAAAATATCAGTTTTAGCTGAGCCTTGTAATTGTTCGTGTACAAAATCTCTTAAGAAAATCACAATGGATTGCGCTAATTGTAAGGTTACTGATTGCCAGTGTATACTCGTATTGGAAACGCAGCGAGTTTGATACCACGTGCTCACGACCGTCCCCTCTGCCGTTCCGAACGAGAGTGAGTGCCTTAACGCAACAATGACCATTGTCATCTGTTACTTGTCAAATTGTGCAACCACTTGGTATCGACTTCACTCAAGTGTGTTACTTGACGTTCCCGGTAATCGTGACTCAATAATCAACCACAAGATGGCGGCATGATGTTGACACTGCGAGATATTTATATAGTTAGTATTTACATTATTAACTCTGTTAATAATTTATTATATTTTCCTACTATTGTAATCCTTGGAACCCTGAAGATGGTATTTCAGTGCCTTAAAAATTTGACAAGAAATGCTCTTATCATTAAGTCCGCCTTTATTCCGATACTCCGTAGGGCTCGAAAGACAAATAAATAAATACATAAATTATGATTGTACCAGGAAATAGGCCAATTTTATTTTAAAACAAAAATTGCATAAACTTCTACTTCTTTCTATAAGTAAGTAACCACGTAAATATATGCGCGCATTCATATACATACATAGTTGTAGCAAACGAAAAAATACATTTGCTCATTTGGTTATTTGTGTTAATGGTGAGAAAAATACTATCACTAAGACACTATGACCAAAATCAAACTTTATTTACAAATAAATTCCTCCTAAAAAACGGCGCATTTTTGACGTACCTTACATCCATTTCCGTGACCATTCATTTCAATCCCCAACTAAGACAAAAAACCCCGATAAGGCATCGATGTTATCAAAAACATGGAAGTGCGCAGCTTAGAAGATATAAGGCGCCATAAACTGGGCTCTGGTGAAGGGATGGCCCAATTTGGCGCATTTAACTGCTATCCAGGGACGCGGCAGCTCCTGGGAGTTATTAGTCTTTAACGAAATTGCCGGCGATTTTTCTTCTTTAAAGCATTCCGCGATTGTATCTCGCGGTTGTGAAAACACGGCGCCTATTTTATTTCTGTAATTCGGAAGCTGCCTTTGCCCGGTAATGAAAATTTCGAAGGTAAGCATTTGTTTTTTTATTTTTCTAGATAATCATTTGTAAGCACTTACACGTTATTCTTATGGTCATTAAAGTCTGCCCTATAGATTTTAATGCCCGGAGATGTACCACCGTCACACCCATTCCTACCACGAAGCAACTTATAACGAAACTTACGGTTCGGTTGCTACGATTTGCAATGAACGTGAAGCGAACATTTTAGTCCTCAGAAGTAACAGCGCATCCTACCCCGTGTAATACTCTGATACTGCCTGAATTTAAATATACATACGTTGCAGGAATCATTTAACATCAGGTAGTCTGAATGCTCGGTTGCTAATAATTTCCAATAACATTTACAATACACATTTTACAAATACACAACTCGTAGATTGCTCGTCGTATTCACAATACTTTTTTAACTAATTTATATCACGAAATGGACATAAATAATAAATGATACTTTTATTGCACATAAAAACATACAGAAATTGAACTGTCACTTCATTAACAAACTTTAAAAAACAATTGGAAAACTTGGGTAATTACTAGACGGCTTTGCGTAGACGACTGAAGGAACAGATTAAAAATCAGGTTGATATAATTTCAAACTTAACAGTTAACTTAACAGCAACAACAGACAATGACTAAGGCATATCCCGCACAAAAACCGTACACTTCGCGATCAATATGACCAATTAAAAGCGCTCGTAAGATCGTCGCTGAAAATAAACAGTTGAGGTGTGCAAAAGACGGTATGGTCGTATTTGCCGCAATATGCCCTGAGCGTATCATTACATACCGACTTGTGCACCATCGCAACATTTACGCGATAACAAATGTTTTTGGCTGTTTGTTTGGCTAGTTTTACGCTTTTAAAATCAACTTGCACTAATAGAAACTCGCACCGACTGAGTAACAGTAGACATTTCTTTCAATTATGACAATTGTTTCACAAATATTGTAAACATCACTTTATTTTACCTGTTTAATAATTTTCAGATTTCTCTCACTTACTTAGACGTTTCGCAAAAGGAATCCTTCATAATGCCTCGAATAGTGTAACTCTGCATTGAAGCAGCTGTAAACATAAACGAAATAACTCTCTCTCTAGCTGCTATTGGTTGAACAATTCATTTAAAACTCAAGCGTGGCCAGTGACCTCAGCGCTTTAAAACTCTAATTAAAATTACACATTTTAAAATTCATGCCGCTACGAGCTACGCGGCTACGAGCTACGCCGCTACGTGCTGCACAATCTTTATACCACGCGGATTGTATTAATTTTGAATTAATTACCAGTAATATATTAAATAACTTGTGCGAACTTATTAAGCTAAGCTAATTGAAAATTATTTCTAGAAACTAGGTGAAGTTTTTATGCATTTTCCTTTGTTAATGTTAAGAACTATATTATTCGTATTTCGCTTATGTATCGTTTTAGCTACAAGACACGTGTTATGTAGGTAGACGTGATATTATGAACAAGAATGATTATGTAAATAACAATACCATAGGTTTGTAATTGGCAAAACCGTCAAAAGACCGAACCACCATTCCAAAGAAAAAGAAACACAGGAGTTATACTAATAGTGTTGACAGCGCAATGGCAGATGTAAGACTCCGACAACCATTAAAGTTACCCTAAAACAAACCTTAAATATCTATCGACCCGTAGTACAAGATTTTGTAGTTGACAAAAATATAGCTTTAGAGTTTCTCCATGCATAGACTAGTAGCGTCTAAGAAGTAAAAGTGGATCGTATTCATAGCAAATTTTTTCATTCAAATGAGAGTTTTCACAGTACAAGACTCACAATGTACAGCATGATTGTAAATTCGATTTTAGATACTATTAAAACCAATACAAGCCCAACGATAATTTCAGTTAGTTTCAATAGTAGCGAGGTATTATGTGCTTACAATCTCAGGTGGGCTTTTAGTACTATGCATTTCAGTATCAATAGACATCCATTGACTGCAGTGATCACTTACGATCAAGTGAGATCAAGTGACCTGCATGCCTAATGAGGCTACATACTAGTACAAACTGCTATTTATAATCTATAGCACCAGATTTGTAACTATTGTATCTTTGAAAACAAATTCCTAAAGACGAAAAAAATATTTACTTGCACATATGGTATAACGATGGTTTAAAAACATTTCGTACGAATACATTAAAACCCACTCTTGTACATGAATTGCAATGTTTGTAACTTATCAAAAAAGGTAGGCATGTCACTTTTTGTTTTAGATTATAAATAGGTATACTACGAATCTCAGTTGAAAATAATAAAATAGGTAAGGAATAGTGGTACTTACTGGAATTTGTAAAGAAATTCCAAGAGGAAAGAATCAAGAAAATTGCTAAAGCGATGTTGAAGCTATCAGAATTATTCAACGTCGTTTTTGGTACGATTGAATACCCTTGAGAGGGTAAGACGAGAGTGCATATATTCTGTTATACTTCAAAATCTTTCAATTAGCTGTTCAGTTCATATGAATGCACCACTTGATTTTTTTTACTGAAGAGAAGTAACAGAGGAGTATGACGGCCACTTGGTGTTAACCGATCTCAACATCCCATGGACATAGACATGCAACCTCAGACTAATGCCGGAGTTCTCCCTGAGATCTGAGTAAATAGATGCATTGCTACTCATAAGACTTAAATACTCGCCTCGTGTTTAATGTACTCGAGAAATATCACCCTTCTTCCGAAACACAATAAATTTTTGCACGGTAGATTTGAGAGTGGCGGTGATACTTTCACGGTCGACCACTTGTAAAATACTTTCTTACAAACAGCCAACACTACACAAGTGAAGTCAGAAACACTGAAACAGCAAATATTCTATAATTCATAGTACTGCTGTACACGAATAGAAATAGTTTGCAGACCACTCGAGTTCAACCTCGATTATTTCCTCTGGGGCTCCGGTCACCTCAACCTCGCCTCTGGGGTCACATTTGCCAAACGTCATAACAAAATTTAATATTCAAATCTTAATTTAAACTTTATTCGGCCCTTCAAAGGTTCAATAACACTGAAATTAGATATGCACAGCTGGACATCGTCAGGTTTTTTTAAGTTATTCAAACTTTTACTGACTGATTTAAACTGATATAATAGTCTTCTGTATCACGTAACTCAAAGTTTTACCTTCGTGCTGTATATTTACAATGAAAAGTTTATTTATACACAATATGTACATACATAAATATGAAGGTGAACTAACATAATTTTAAAGCAATTTTTCATGTTTTACATTAAACAACGCAAATTTTTATGTTTTATTTAGTTGAGTATTCAAATAGTACGGTATATATGTACGAGTTTTTTTTATTGAATAATAGTAAAGTTTAGTGGGCACTGCAATCCATGGACATCCACTTGCAACTACAGTATCTTAGTCCTACTAATTCTAAGAACTAAAATGGTCGCCTCGTATTTAGTGAACTGCAACTACATCCTCCTTCTGAAACAATAAGTTGGCCTTACGGTAGAATTGAGTCTGGCTGTGGTTCCCCGAGCCGCGGTCCACCATCTACCACCACCACCAAAGGGTTGTCATTGCCGTTAAACGAGATTAAACTACAAACAAAACAGAAATTAGGCATTCCGAGCTGGTAATTTAGCTTCAAAAAATAAATAAAACTTCACACTCATAGCCTAACACAACTCCCTGATTAGTGAGTACCATACATACAAAGTCAATTATACTAACACTCAGACCGGGAATATAAAATCTGAATTCATTATTTAAATTTCTGCCCTTGAAAATCGAACGCAGGACCCTTGGATCGACCCAGGATTGAGTGACGGATCGGCACGGCAACACCACACTGGTCGTCAAATCTTTAATTTCTGCAGTCTTTGACCATTGAACAACGCCAATCAATACAAGTACATCATATTGTAGCTATTTATTTAAGGTGCATTTATTAAATTAAACCATCTATCATTCTGGTGGTTGATTTATTGGCGCAGTTAATAACGTTTCCAATTTTAATTTCGTACGGCCACTATTCAAGTGCAGCCTCTTTTTGCCTCTTTTTGTCATTTATGCTGGGAGCCCCTGATGGTTTGCAGTTAATCACGAATTTCGAAATATACGAGGAAATTTTCGTATTCATATGAGTTAAATTAAGGGTAATACCAAATTATGCATGCATATATTTTACATGAATGTTTTGCATTAAAGTTATTTTTACTGTTTTCAATGAAAAAGTAATATACGTTGTGGAAAGTACATCGTAAAGTTCATCAAGACAAGAAGGTTTTTTCGACTTCCTCGATGACCCCTCAGGTTTTTGGTGTGAGGCGCAGATTTTTCCTCAAATAAGAAGGATTTAGAAAGTATAGTCAACTATACTTACCGAGTTTTATTATTGAACATTACTTGTTTCAATTAGCGAGGAATTTCACTTCTATAACTCTGTCTATGATGTTTTAACAAAAAATAAAATTGCATATCTATTATTACGTCACTATATGTAAATTACACGAGCGAGTCCAACGAAAATAGGGTCGGGAAAAGTTGATTTCACCACGTATTAAATTGAAGCTTTGAATACACAAGTTCAGTGTCACTTCCAGTGTAAACAACGCGAGTGCACACATGAGGCACCCGTTGCAAATTCTATGGAAATTAATGAGAGCAACGCGCGTGACCTTGCACATTGCAACACATTATGCTGCTTTAATCTAGCTCGAGGGAAATGTTCCAAATACAACATAAATATGCGCATGTAATTTAGCAATGTATGCTTAAGGTGAGTGGAACTGGATTATCTACGAAACGTTGTACACTCGCACACAGACTGAACTTGATTGCATGAAAAGGCGTTTCAGTTGTGTATGCGATAGATTGCGCCTAATATTTCATTTCGCAGTAGTTAGGCTTACTCAGATCAGAACATATAGTGGATTTAGCTCATACAACATATTGTTTTATATAAAATATGCTGTAAACATATTATTACTCATATTATTAGCCACTTTTTTAAAGACGTAAAAATAATAAACTATTTTTACTACCTTTAAAAACTTCACTTACCTACGTCAAATGCCGTTACGTCAGTCAACGTGAAAAACATATTTTCACGTTTTAATCAGTTCATTGACTGAAATTCAATATTGCAGTAATTATTAAGTGAAAGTAATAATAATCCTTTTAAATTACAAATTAAACTTAAACACTACGGAATAAATTGATCTCTACAAAACACACAGAAACATTCATTTATTAATTTTATAACAGACGCAAATCCATATTTATCGTTTTCATTGACAATTAGTTCAGGGCAATATTCGTCTGTATTGGAATAAATTATTTTGGTTTGAATTAATCAAAATAACTCAAAACGAATATATTTCGATTGCAAATTGCTGAACCTATTTACAAATGGAATCATTCGTACAAATTGAATATTTTATTATCAGCAGACCTTATTTACTTTCATTTTGGTAATTTTATTTTGTCTGGCGAAAAAGTAATTACGGTACATATTCCAAGAACTTCTATGTACTCTTACAAAAATTATTTAAAATAAAAACTGACTCGAATCTAAAAATAAGAACAAATAATTGTTTACCAACTCCAAAAATGTTTTTTGGGTTTTGTGGCCCATGAATGCTATAGAAAACACAACGGCATAGTTCCAATAACGAGGATGACATAATATATAACAAAAAAATGACGTTAAAATAATTGTAATCTTTATTTAACAACAAAATACATATATGTTAAAAACCTTAGGAACAAAGATGGAGGAAACATGTTACTTTTCATGAAAAGAATAAATATTAAACACAATTTCAAAACTTAGTCCTTCATACGATATTCCTCGTGTACATTCGATCCCGCAAAATTTTCGACGGTATGTTAAGAAAAGCACGTCGACACCTTGAGGCGTGGAGCTGCGTGCATCCGTCTTCTAATGAACCGTTTCCTCTGCACCGTGCTTTGTAAAATTTAAGTCTTTATTTAATATAACGTCCCTCGTTAGCCTTCCGCTCACTTTCTCCAATATTTTAGGATTTTAACAATGTGAATGGTCACTATTATTATCAGTAGAGCGTGTTCGGTTTTTTGTTGCTAAATTCAATGTGAAGATTCTTAAAACCTTATCCAAGGGTATTTAATAAATATGATTCTTTATATAGGTATGTTGTTATCTAATAAACTACTAGACGGTATAGTTCCTGAGTTTTTTTTATCGTTCTGTTACAATAATTAAATTAAAACAAAAAGAAAAACAACGAAATGTCAGAAGGACAAAAATTGTTGGAGAAAAATGCAAAAATTAATATCGGAAGGCGACAAAATCGCGTGACGACTAATAAATTCCGAATGTTAGCAAGGCAGTGGTATTAATTAGTGGTTTGTTGTAGAACAGGATTTTCAGCAATAACCAAGTAATTAACTAAGAGCGGATTTGCCGATGTAATCTCGAGTGACATTGTTCTACACTTAGTACAGGGCTGTCTCAGCTCCACGCAAAGATTTGGTCTAGTATAATCCACAAATTTTGTTTCAGGCCAACATTTACAACTAGGCACATTTAAAACTAACACCATGTTATGTTATTTCATTAAGAATTGACAGACAAAAACTGCGGTTTGAATCGCGACATTGTTTTTAAACCTACCACCGAGTAAACTTTCCTGACCACAATTGAGTTACTGACGAAGGGTGTAGTTACAGATATACAGATATAGAGGATCTCAGATAGACCTGCAGTACCTGAATTTGAATATGGATGTTGAATTGGATGGGTTTCAAAGAACAATTGGATTGTATTCTTGTTTTCTGTTTCTTTCCAATTAAAAGTACCTAGAACTAAAGTATTTAGTTATTACAGGCGATCCGCACCGATTTTGTACGGATGTAATTAACTAATGCGTTATCAATCTCCTCGAACAAACTCCTCAATGACGACAAACAGCACGTATAATTATTGAGTTAATGTAACGGTATGACAGTTCTAAGATAGAAGAGTAAATTATAAAAGCGTGAAAAAAGTTCTGAGTCAGTCCCTGTATATTATATATTTTAAGTACTTTGTAGTATTTTAAGTACTATTGTATAGTTAAAGATAAAAATGGTTACTGTGAGTAAACTTTGGGATACACTTATATGCCTCCGCGAAGCGTATCTAGTTGTTTTCAAAGAATTGCAATTGCTCAGCGCATCATTTTTATTTTTGACGGCTTCACTAAAAACATTTAATTTTCTTAATATCCAAAACTTTATTAGGTTTTCAAATAAAATCACTTTAAACATTAAGAAGTCTAAAAGTGAACCGGCATTTTAACCACTACTCCGGATCGTCAATAAGGATGGGATACAGTGGCTGTTGACTGACACAATGATCTTTCAATCAGTACCAAACGCTCGATCGACAACAATTGCTTTACGAATATATTAGCGTTCCGCAAGGTGCCTTACTAGGGCCCTTTCTTTTACGTATTTTCATAAATTAAAGACAAGTCTAACTTTCTTCTCTCTAGCATCTATATGGAAATGACTTACAAAAGTTACAAACTAACAACTACGCTACTCGTACCTTGCATAACTTTACTATTGCTCTAGCTTTTACCAATACAGATTTCGCTTATACTTCTACGTATGTTGATCTTGAAATATGACGTTTGTTGTAAATAATTAATAAGAGATGTCTTAATAAATGAAACACGTAAAGTTAAATTCATATCAAAGTATAGCATCAAAGTATTGAATGCGGTGACTCATGTTATTTAAATTTTACTTAGGATCAATTACAAAACATTAATTGTCTTCCAGTAAAATGTATTTGGATTTTTGAAGTTGTATTTCGAGCACCAAGATAACTATACATATGTACATATGTATGTACCTATATGACCTGTCTGGATTAAGTGACTTCCGAATCGCCTTTGCCGAAGCGTATGAGGGTATAATATGAATTATTGTAATTTTTCTTGGCTTTGTCTTGATTTATATAATATTTATTACCTCTATATATTATATGCTTTGAAGTATAATTAGTATATGTCAATATATTTATATACCAATATGAAATATAGAGTAACGTTACATTTTAACTACATTAAACCAATATTACCAACTTGTTTTTCTCTTATCAAAGTAATTAATCGGCATTCTTCAAAACCCTTTAAAAATAATAGATAAAATCAGTATAATTCAGGAAATATTCTTGAATTTGCTATTTCAGTACGAGTTTACTATAATTGGGGTAACCCTAACTCTCAACATTGAGTCTGCGATATGGTAATTGGGCGGTAAAGTTTCATCCAGTGTTCGTAAGTCGATTACAGTAACTAGTGCTATTAATTATGAGTTTAAAGCATTTGGTATAACATTTCCAATAATACGAAATGAAGGAGGTGTTTACTTGTGTAAATTCTTTGGATTCGATTATGAGGTACTTTACCACCAATGAGTTACGTTATTGCAATATGCATATTCAAGACAAATCTACAGAAACTAAACTACATGAATGGTCTGACTGTCACGATGCAGTCAGACAGACACGAATGGTTTGACAGATGGTCAGGTGAAAATAATATTTATCACTCAGGTTTTAAAAACCGTTCTTCAAAAATGTACCAATAGTATGATGAAAATATTCTCAAAAAGTGTGTGTCATCCACCAAATTGAAATCAGCCAACGTAGTAAATTGTAGCGTGAACTTGTTTTATTTTGAAAAAGAGCTGTATTCCAGACAGGGGCATAGCAGTAGTAAAGGTGATGAGTAATGAACACTTAAACATTTTTATACTGTCATTGATGTCGTAATGATATATTTAAAAACATTATCGGCTTTTACCCATAAACAAAAGAAACTTTTACCCATGAAAAAAAGAACTAAATAAAAATTTATTACAAGATAGATTAGATTAATATTACTATTACGACATCAACCCCCATAACAAGGATAGCAGTTTAATCTCTTTAAGACACTATAACAATGATATCTCTGCTAACTATTCTATTAGCTTGCTTCATAATTGCTATGCGAAGGAAAAACTTAAAAGGAATTGTTTAAACATTCCCTCTGTTAGACAAAGACTGCAAGTATCCTTATATAATGTCTATATAGTCTCAGTAAACTCTCTCGGGGCGTTCTGCTCTCTCGAGCCTAGCCTCGTCTGGCTGACGTCACTATCCTGTAATTTGACGTGTAATACTAGACGGGCCTAACTCAATTCCTTTATCTAGGCTCCATCGTTAGGGAATTTCTGGGACTCCTCTAGAGGATCGAAGGATGTATCTAGTTTAATGTCCATTAGGAAGTTTTGTGGTGTCATATTTTGTTATGTTTATGTCATTACAGTTTCTGTTTGAAGTTTTGTTCACTCTTATAAAGCTTTCAACATTTTGTATTTCCCAATGGGAATGTTTATTGAAATCATTGATCGGTAGATAAGGACATAAGACATAAGACATATTGATTCAGTTAAGTTATTAACTTCCTATTAGAATTTATTTAAAAATTACATATATGTACGTATATCCATATTAATAACAGCTCAAACCTTAACCGATGTACCACAAACAGTACACAACACCAAATGTAACTTAATGATTTATAACTCCTCAGATGCAATCTGTATAATCCAACAATACCTACTAGAGCTGATCACACTACACGTCCCGGGCAATTATACTAGTTTTCGGCGCAGAAAACTATTTCTGGTGCCAAGCTGTAGGCTTCTATTTGTTAAACAATCTCCAATAATTAAGGCACTGACTTTGCCCAACGGGTTAGTGGTTTGGAGCTCCAAAATTGATGTTTTTTGTACGCCGATCGCTGCATTCCGCAATACGGCAGGAGCATACTTAGAAAGCTTGACAAACGGATTGGAAAAATATCTGTAATGTTTGTCATTTGTAATAATAATAAATAAGTAAATTAATAAATAATAAATTAATAACATTCTAGACGGAGAGCCAACAGCTAACACGTTTACGATATAAGTAGACCGAAGCTTACTCACGAACAATTAAGTAAACGCTATTAACAAACAGGCCAACTGAATACAAACTTTGATCAATTATTGGTACACAAGGAGTGATAAGTCACTTGCTAGTTTCTTGTCTTCGAACTATACCGCAATTGAGGCCTGCTTCTCGGGAGTGCTGTTAAAGTTACATATACATATATGTACATGTTTAGCAGTAACACATTTCATTTTGACGATAAATTCTAATGATTATATTTATTTCGTATATCAAATTAGGGCAACTAGGGCAGGCCTATATCCAGCAGTAGACAACTAAAGGCTGATGGATGGATGGATATCAAATTAAGCAAAAAAATATTTGTAATTTGTATTAAAACACCATAAATAAAATGCCTCCTAAAAACTTTAATGTAAATTTGATTTAAGCAGATTACTCTCGGCGACTTGTTAATTAAAAATTATGTTAGAGTAAAACATTTACATAGATGAATTTTTTACAAAGTTTTTATTAAGGTTATAATAATTGTAGGTATATTAAGAAAAAAAATTTGGCATTTTCAGTGAGGTTTAACTGAACTACAAAATTAAAATTAATAAACATGAGATTAATTTTATAAGAAAAATATTTTAATAACAAGCAGTAGGTATTATTATAAGCACAAATATTTACATACTTTTCACTAGCCCATGCGAAAATAAATCTTTTCCCCTAAATATATTCCAGAACGACCTACTGTCTATCTTTGAATATGCAAATTAGAAA